>JBBPJJ010000693.1:0-15515 GCA_038088635.1 Veloboletus limbatus
ACGGTTGAGAGTCAAGAGTGATTGTAAGTCAGCTAATGTTATTTGAACTCAGCTCCTGCTTATATAGTGTACAGGGAGCTGCCTTACTAAGCTTATTACTAAGCGTATGATACGGTAAGGTAAAGTATGATACGTTTTCAACACCTATTCCCATTACCCCCTCTTCCTCCTCCTCCTTTCCTATTACCTCCTCCTCCTCCTCCATCATCCACTTCTTCTCTCCCCCCTCCTCCATTATTCACTTCTTCTCCCCCCCTTCCCCCAACTCTTCCTCCTCCTCCCTCACCTCCTCCCTCCCCTATCACCTCTATCACCTCCCCCCCCTCCCCCCTCCCCCATCACCTCCTTCTCCCCCTCCTTCCCCAATCTCCTCCTCCCCCTCCTCCCATCACCCCCATCCCCTCCCCTATCATCCCTCATCACCCCTGTCCCCTCCCCTATCATCCCCCATCACCCCCACCCCCTTTCTCATCATCCTCCATCATCTTCCAATCATTCCCCAGTATTCTCCTTGCTTTTCCCATCTCCCTCCAGCAGCCTCCACCATCCTCCAGCATTCTCCAGTCTGTCAAACTCTGTCCTAAGCTGGGCTATACCATTGCAACTGGAACCTTAACTATGGGAAAGTGATAGTTTGCTGATGTAGATGCCTATTGTGACAGAGTCCAATTTTCTTAGTCCCAGTTCTTTTGTTTTGGTTGAGGTGTCTCTGCAACTTTAACAAAAGAAAATACATACATTGCACTGCAGCATGCTATATATTAACCCTAATAAATATGATTGTGCAGCAACAAACCAAAAATGGAGGAGATATTGAAAACAAGAAATGAAAATTTCAACATATACCATGCTTCACACTATCAAGCAAGCTCTGCAAACCCGATGCGTGATCGGCCTATATCAAACGTGGTGTAAACAGTCTGGAGGAAAATACCCCCAATGACCCAGGGAGAAGTTGCTATTCATTGGTCAGCATGGTGCATTGTGAACAAAGATCAGGAATATTCACATGGCTCATCTACAGAAATAATGCCACTAGTACAGAGGTCTCCCCCGGGCGGTCCAATGTTGAGGACCGAAGGAGGGATCCGAAACCATCTGCCTCCAAATTTAAGGCTGATGGATGGGTATGAATTGCATGGGTCTACAGTGAAGATAAACCTCAGAACATACACAACCAGGTCTGAACTTACAGACGAAGCGATCATCGACACGTGTAGCATGGAGGGCAGTGTGCAGCACAGAGACTAATGAGTCAGGACCCCGGATGAAGTTCAAAGTAGAGTCGATGATAGCATCGGCACTGCCCAAGATCACCTCATAGTTAACCTCGATGCTGTCCAATCTCACCCGCCAGGAACCCTGAACGACCAACATTAGTAAATGTCCATGTATATGACACTTCGACTTACTGGCACCGTCAAAGCGAGATATGTAAAGTCTCCATTGTACAGCCTAAGATTCGATCCACCGATATACAGCTCGCCTCCGGAAGACGAAAGCATGATTGAAAATACTGAATCGAATTGAGCTTGTCCGGTAAAGGTGTTCAGGATGGAACCATCAATCGAGGCAGAATGGAAAGATAATCCTACCATGCCATCTGCAGGGAAATCACGGCCTGAAAACGCTGTAGAGTAGATCGTCGCATCACCAATTATCCGATCGGCCAGCTAATTGGCTATCAGAGATGAATACATTCAAAAGGCATACAGAACATACAGTGAGGCCAGCAATTTCGACAGTATCGGCCCAATTTCGACCAGACACATCGTCTCCACTTGAAGACGGGAGCGAGAATGACGAGTCCAAATTCTTCGAAGATTCAGAGATACGGGGGTTCCAGCGGGTGCGATCGCCGCAATTCCAACAGGAGATATCCGGCAAGAAGGTGACACTGTCAACCCAAAAAAATTGAAAAAAGTGACATTTCTTCTAACATCAGATACTTACTCGACAGTAGTACTAAATGCGACTGCAAGAGATTTGAGTAAAGCATGCATCAGGAATGCAATAGAAACCAACCAGTGAAGATTTGGGGAGGCTGACCAACCCCAATAGTACCATACCAGATTGGCGCAGTGTACCACAAGCGGGTGCTGGCAGCATCAGCACGTTTTCCGACGTCTTCCATGTCAGAAATGTGCATTGTCCCATTGTTTTTATAGTTCCTACAGTCAGGAAGAATCCTACTGGTAAAGTTGAATGGAATGTTTTAGTAACAATGTGCATAACGCACGCGTCGGGTGATGCAATATGGGAGCTGAGAGCGTCAAAATGAACGGTGTTATCGAGATCCAGGCAATTGGAATATTCGGTTGTTGGAATGGACACGCCGATCTGAACCCCAGTGGGCTGGGGTGCAGCGGTGGTCAGAATAATAAATGGAACAATGGTCATCGTGGTGAAAGTGATATGCATCGACGAGAGAGAATGCCAGACAGAGACGGCGGAAAGATTCGTTGGAGTTATGGCATTAACCTGCTTACCTTTAATATGGGGGGCACATGGGAACGACCGTCCAATTGTGGATTAGATAGCGGTCCCTACCGTCTGCGAGCAACTGCTGATACAATCAAATACGATTGCATCCGGATCAAACCGTGGATACCGGTGTCATTCTCGTACAGCTGCTGACATATGTATACTTACTGTGGAATGTTAACGCCGGGATCGATCCACGCTGTTTGTGTACTCATATGATGTGCCAGACGGACGGGTCTGGACGGCAAAGTAGTTTGAGATGGTCACGAAAGCGGGTTGTAACCACTGACGATATGATCAATCCGAAGTGATGGAGCAGCAGGACGAATTTACCGTTATGCCACCATCGAGCATACCCGATCACCTCAGATGAAGGCTACAACATAGCCACCGACCGAACGATTTCCAATCAAACGCCATGATACCTATTGGGTGGGAATGGTACAGCACCCAATACTCGTGCCTTGGCAGCGACGGTGGCTTCCTCTTGTACTACTCGTGATGGACGCGTTCGGTTCTGAACGTCGGTTCGAACCGAATTCTCCCGAACAGAACGCTCGGTTTGGTTCACATTCATCCTTGCTGAACCTTTGCAGTTGGGCTCGAACGCGTTCGAACGCGTCCAAACCTGTTGTGTCCTGCGGCAAGACAGTAGCGGCATTCAGAGTTGATTTGGAAAGTGGATTAGGAGTGGATGTGGCGGTCGATTTCGACGTGGATTTCGACCAAAGTAAATCGAAATCCACATGTCGATTCCAAAGCGGATTTCGCCTCACTTCGGCAGCTCAGACAGTCACTATCTGCCAGTGAGTCCGAAACATCAGGACGGCCCGTCTGCCATGCCTCAGTATCCGCTGCTTCAAATTTCACCACCGCTCATGCACCAAGATTCAAACGGCCAATAGAAAGAAAGAAGCTAAATTCAGCTACATCCCTTTGTTCCCGTTTCCGTTTGCTGAGTTCATCTCAGTCCGCACCCAATTTTTAAAAGTACTGTTCCGTTCAATCCCCCCGTTTCGTGCTTGATCTCCCCGTTTCATGCCCGTCCCCGTTGCGCCAGCTCCACCCTCCCCGTTTCACACCCGTTCCCCCCCCGTTTCGTGCCAATCCCCTTCCTCCACTATGTACCGCTCCATCTGCATCCCCAGCCCCGAGCTGAGCACTCTCCGTGCGCGATCCTTGCCATCCCCACCGTTCGCAACCCCTTCTACCGTCCGTTCACAGTTGCGCTCATCCAACCACACTACACGGCGGGGTGTGGGGTACATGCGTGTGACTTGGGGTTCCACCCGGGTCGGGTCGCCGCCGCGGTGGCGGTGTGGTGGCTGCCTCTATGCCACCTCGTGCGTCGCGTCTCTCTCTCCCTCTCTCTCCCTGCCTTATGCGCTTGCATCTCGCTCGCAGCGCGGACGAAACGAAACGAAACGAAACGAAACGAAACGAATGTGTATATTGGACGTGTGGGTATGTGCGTGATGCAACAAGACTGAAGGAATGTCACAGCTCGGACGAAACAAAACGAGACGAAACGCATATATACATCGGACGTGTGTATGTGCGAGACGCAGACGCGACACAACGAGAATGTGTGAGTGTGTGACCTGGCGTGCGCGCTGCATCTCTCTCTGCGCTCGCATCTCGCTCGCAGCTCAAACGAAACAACGAAACGAATATGTGTATATTGGACGCGTGTGTATGTGCGAGACGGCGACGCGACTCGGATGCAACGAGATTCAGTGAGTGTCATAGCTCGGATGAAACTCGAAACAAGACAAAACGGATATAAATCGGACATGTGTAAGCAAAGAATTAGTGAGCACCAGTGATGGCTGTTCCTATGTTCAAATGGCCGAGCGGATGGTGATATGGTGGAGTGACAGTGACTAGATAGTAGTAGAGTAGTAGGAGAGGAGGAAGCATACGGTATGAAATAATAAGACAATGTGAGCTAAGTACAATACCCAGGGTAAGTCATCAGCAAATCACTTTTTGCTTCACAGCACTATGGAGTGCATCAGGAATTTGTACACTTCCTTTTCTAGTCTTCACTGTACTTTTCGCATGCTTAAGTATAAATAAAGGACAACATTGCACAAGCAGGGAAAGCTCAAAACAAGCCCACTTGCTCTCTTAAATTTCCTTACTTTGAACTTTTTTCGAGCTCACAAAGATAAGAAAGCAGAAAAGGCAACACTGATATTACTACCTTGCCAGTAGATACAAGTAAAACAAGAATATTAAGCGGGTGACAAAAAGGGTAAACCAATGCAACTGAAATGCAAAACCAAGAAAGCAGAAAAGGCAACACTGATATTACTACCTCACCGGTGAATACAAGTAAAACAAGAATATTAAGCAGGTGATACAAAGGATAAACCAGCATGACTAAAATGCAAAATTGATAAAACAACCACAACACAAGAACCAGATGGTACAAGAGGGGGGGGGAATAATCAGACAGTGAAGGGAAAGCAACACCAAGCCTGACTGGAAGAGCAATGCAGGCAAGAAGACAACATAGCTGAGAAATGTAGATCCTATGAGAAGAATCAGTATTTCAAAGACCCATAAATCAGAATAAAATCATACAAAGAAGTGAGCATGGATTGGTAGCGGACGCCCCATTGGATTCATTGCTGCCTCGAAGTCCTTTGCAAGCATGTGCAGCTGCAAAAATAGTGTGCACAAAGGTAACCCCTCTCTTGCGGACAGAGTCCCTGTATGCTACCATATCCCAATGCCAATTACCTGATGAAAACTGGAAGGGGGCAGAGGTTTCACACCTAGTTTGCTTATTGAGTACCTTTGGCAGCTTCACTCTAAGTTTTCCATCCTGGCTGCCAGACATGTCTGCAAGAGTTTGTTCGACATTAATGATACCTTTGGCAATAAATCTAACCACATTCTCCAGCTAGCAATTGTTCAGTATAAGACTAAAACGTCAATAGTATATGTACTGCGACTGATTCCAAGGTGACAACGCTCTTGCCATCCTTACTGGCTGCCATAGCACTTGTGTCCAACTCCAGAATGTCTAAAAACCCTGCAATATTTACGTCATAGGGACAGGCAACTGCAAACTGCAGTGGAAAGATGTGCAAAATAAAGTGCGCAACCTGACCTTATTCGATGTGGGGCATATCCCCAACTCAGGAGTTCGATTGGTATCTATGGGCCAAATGCTTAACACTGGCGCCAAAGTTAGAGGAAGCGCAGAGAGTATAGATATGCTCTTTGGTGATGACACCCTGCTCGCATCCTTTAAACTAGGCCGCATGGGCCACAATATGTATACCATTGAGGACATCACCAGTCGTCACCATTCTACGACCACTCCTGATTTTGAGACCATGTATAAACGAATGGGACATCCTTCCAAGGATGTAATGAATCATGCTGCGAAACATACGCGCAATTTTCCTTCAGTTGAGATACTGAAGGAAGACAAAACCTCCAAAGGTTGTGTGGAGGGTAAAACCCCTGCTCGCACCTTCCATCTGGATCTCAGGAGAGCCAAAGCGCCCTTTGAGCTTATCCATTCGGACATTAAGTCCTTCCCCATCACATCGTACCATAAGTACTGGTACATTATCACTTTCTTTGATGACTACACATCATATGGGTGGAGTGCACTCTTGCGCACCAAGGACAATGCCCTTCAGGCAACCAAGCGCTTCTTAGCGATGGTATCCACCCAATTTGACGCTAAAGTCCAAGGATGGATGTCCAATGCAGGGGGAGAGTACAAGTCCAAAGCTTTTGATGAGCTGCTTGCCTCTCAGGGGATACGCATCCTCCAGAGTGCCCCTCACGTTCCCCAACAAAATGGTCGTGCTAAGCGCTTTATGTGCACCATTATGGACAAGTCCGAGTCTATGCACCTTGATTGTTGCGCACCGGATTCTTGGTGGGAATTCAGTTGGAGTCACGCCATCCACATATACAATAGGACACCATTGCTCAGACATAACTGGCGCACTCCATTTGAGACTCTCATCGGGGAGGCTCCTGATATTGGCCATCTCCACATCTTTGGTTGCGAAGCGTACGCCCATGTCCCTTCGGACATTCGCACCAATAAGCTGGCCCCTAAATCAGAACCAATGGTGTATCTAGGTGTTGCACCTAGAAACGATCGAAATTATCTTCTGATGCATCGTCCCCACAATTCTCTTTTCACCTCGGCACAAGCACTCTTTAATGAGCAGCTGTTCCCTTTATGTGAGAAAAAGCCTATATGTCCATGGACACAGGCCAGTCCAGGGCAACAGGTCGAGATTCCGCTCCCTGATATGCCAACTGACCTTGATGACTTCCTTCCTTGTCCAGAACCTCAGCATCCGGAACCTCCAGAACCATTCCATGCGCCTCCACCTCGCACTCCATCGCCCATTGCACCACCACCACTGCCTCAGCGTCTCCACAAAGGCAAGGCCCCTGAACGCCGCCCACATGCTGCACCTCCTGCTGTTCCCCCTGCTCCTCGCCGCTCTGAGCGCGAAAAGCACATTCCCAAGCGCCCAGGGAACATATATGGAGATGATTGCCATCCTGTTGATCAGGAACACGATGCAGACCGTACATGGCGCGATATTGGCCGCAGTGGTGCACCTCCTCAACAAGAAGTTCCTAGGTATTTCCCCATTGAGCCCTTTCACAACATTCCTGACCTGGAACATCGCAATCTCTCCGAAGAGGAGATTGAGTGCATCACCAGGGAAGGGGGAGCTGCGCTCACTTCTTTTCTCCTGTGGAAGGCAATCTAGCAAGATACTGCAAATCACTCTAAGCCGATCCGCAAGTGGACATTCAAGGACATTTACACTCTACCGTCTGCGCAGCAAAAGGAATGGAAAGATGCTTGTTGCAAGCAACTCGAAGCTCTTGAGAAACGAGACGTTTTCAAACTGGTTGATCGTCCTAAAGATCGTAAAGTCATCAAAAATCATTGGGTCTTTGATGTCAAACCCGATGGTAGAAAGCGTGCGCGCCTAGTCGCGAAAGGCTTCTCACAGGTCGAAGGCTTAGACTTCAACCAAATCTTTTCTCCTGTCGTGCAATACGAAACAGTGCGCTTAATGCTTGCACTCGCAGCGCTCGAAAATGGGCACATGGAAGCCGTCAATGTTGGCGCCGCCTATCTATATGGCGCACTCAACAAAGACATCTACATGGAACAACCAGAGGGATTCAAAATCCCCGGTGCTGAGACTAAAGTACTGCGCCTCAAATACGGATTAAAGCAGGCTGGTCTCGCCTGGTGGAAAGCCCTCAATGAGTCCATGAAAGAACTCGGCTTTGAGTGGATTAAATCAGATCCTGACATTGTCCCCTATAAAGAGAAAGGCTCCCTTACGGTTGTAGCCATTATTTATATAGATGATGCCATTTTCTGCGGTCCCTCGAAGGCGATCGTTGATGAGGTCAAAGTGCATTTCATGCGCAAATGGGAATGTCGCGATCTTGGCGAAGCCAAAGAGTTCTTGCACATGAACATCAAACACTCCGGTTGAAAACTCTACATCAACCAGAAGGAATACCTTCAAAAGATCATCATGCGTTTTGATTTGCAAAACTCCAAAGCCACACAGACTCCCCTACCTCAAGGGTATTATCCCATCAAAAACGACGTGCCTGTTAACCCTGGACTTCGTCAGAAGTTCCAAACTGTTATTGGTTCCTTGATCTATATCATTACCGGAACACAACCCGATATTGCCTATGCTGTCACAATTATGGCATGCCATTCGGCGAACCCAATGGAGGAACATTTATCAAAAGCGCTGTACATTTGCTGCTACCTCCTAGGAACACCTAAAGCAGCCTTATGCTTCGATGGCAACAAAGCTGAAGGCATCATCGCGTTTACCGATGCGGATGGGGTGTCCGACCCTAACACACACAAGTCCCAAACCGGCTGGTTCTTAAACCTAGCTGGATGTACTTTCAGCTGGCAATCTTGCCTGCAGCCTACTGTAGCGCATTCTTCTACTGAAGCTGAGTACATGTCCCTCTTGGACTGCAGCAGACAAGCATTTTGGGTTCGACAACTTCTACAAGAACTCGGGTACAAAATGAACACAATACCAATTTGTGGTGATAACCAAGGATCCATCTTTATGGCATCTAACCCAATCACTGAACCGCGCAGTAAACCCATCGACATTCATTGGCATGTGATCCGTGACTGGATTCAGGACGGCCACATTGAGCTGTTCTTCATAGATGGAGTCAACAATCCTGCTGACATGTTCACCAAAAACCTGGGGCATATCAAATTCAAGAAATTCCGCACATCTCTCAGGATTGTCTTAACCCCTCCAAAGTCGCCATTTCTGCTCATCAGCACACCATGCTTTGAGCGAGGGGGAGTGTTGAACGCGCTGTTACTCAGCTGCCTTCGCTCCTATTTCTATTCTATTTCATTACTTAGAGTAGCTTATATAATCATACATCACATGTCACTATATAAGATTCGAACTCAATGTCTGAGTTCTAATAACACTTGTTCTCCAACCACAACCATCATCTGCCTCAACACCGTTTAGCCTCAATACCTCCAACAATGTGAGTAACCAAATCACCTCCACGTTCTGTGTTGTCAAACAGTACATTCCCTTCAAAGATGGGTTGTCGGGATCTTCATGCAGGAAAGCATAGTCAGCCAGTAGCTCAGTGGCTGCAGTACAGATATCAATGTCATCGGGAAGCTTTGAGAAAAAATCAATGAACATTGCAAGGGCAGTGGAACAAAAGCTACTCCACCACTCACTCAAGCATTGCAGCATCTTGAATCATCAGTATGCATTCACGAATAAGCATGGATGACTCACCATGGCAAACATGGAACCCAATGTCTTGATACAATACTCAACTCCAGGGTAGACAGTAGCAAAAATGACTTGCAATGCTGATGCGAGCTCCTCTTCAGGGATGCACCATACATTGCACTGTATGCTACACCAGAGTGTGGCTGTGGAGATAAAGGATTGAGACTAGCGGGAGTCAGCAGGCACAGGGAAATCCTTGTTGGTGTAGTTGCAGCATTTCTTGACAATGTCGACTTTATAACCTTCTGCATCATACACCTGGCATTTTGTGTCTTGAATGGAGAGACTTGTAGTGGAGGCTATTTTGGAGGTGGCACCAGATCGGGTAGTCGAGGCAGCAATGGAGGTGGTGCCAGATTCCTCCTGCTTGATTAAAGAGGATGCAGTCTTTCCTTCCCATTTGATTTTCATTTGTGGCAGGCGAGGATCAACATATTTGATGCCAACTGAGGTCTAGAATAAATGAGCCCGTTCGTCAGACTGACTGCACAACAAGTGAACATATGAATATCATGACTTGCAGATGATGTGGAACAATGTTCTTCACCCCAAAAAGCTTCATCCTCTATCCTCATAGAAGTGTCAAAATCCAAGGTCTGGTTTTGTTCATTTGGTTCACTGTCAGAGATGACTGTTACATGTGGACTGCTTTACTGGGACTATGACTAGAAAGGCACAACAATGGCCTTGCTTGACTAGGACTTAGGGTGAGGTGGCTTGGAGCTGACAAGGTCGTAGGAGAAAAACTAGGATAGAATTGCGGAGATCAAAGCTAGGGTACAAGGGTCGTGCTATTGGGGTTTATATACCTGTAGGAAGTGAGCATGGACCAAGATGAAATAGGAAACGTGACAAAAGAGAAAACAAGTGTTAGGAGAACAAAGGGCAAAGGGTTATCAATGACTTAGGATGAGTCAGGAGATAAGGCTATGTAAAGGAAGCATGAAGAATAGCAAAGAATGTGAGAGAAGCAGGAAAAATGGAAGGGAACCCAGTTGATGGGCAGAAATGAGGGGGCTATGTATGACTCAGTTCATGAGTCAGAAATGGAAGGTCAAGGAAATGGAAAGAAAGAAGTGTATATAATCCTGATGGTGAAGAAAGGTGAACCTGCAAGTTACTATGAAAGAGTCATCAGGACGAACAATAAATAAACGAAGAAAAGAAGATAAGGGACAAATCGTAACAATGATGCTGAAAACAGATGCCTTGCGCTTAATGCCTCCACGGGTCTGTGAGGTGGGAGGCATCTCATAGCTGCTCTCCTTGGGCAGAAAGATCTAGTAGACATATCAGTAGCTATATTTTACAGTGAATTGAGCATACCACAGTAGTCTGACATTTGCCCTTACAGATCTGCAAAATGGGAGGCATCTTGTAGCCGCTCTCCTTGGATGGAGCAATCTAGTAGACACATCAGTAGCTGTGTTTTATAGTGAATTGAGCATACTGCAATGGTCTGGGCCTTTCCCTTACAGATCTGTGAGGTGGGTGGCATCTCATGGTCGCTCTCCTCGGACAAAGAGATCTAGTAGGCATGTCAGTAGCTATAGTGGCTCAAACAACTATCTGCATGTTTTCACATTTTGCATTCAAAGTCACTAAACCTGATAACCCCTAACCGCAGCCTAACCAAATATAGATATCACATATACTGTAGTACTTGCTCTTGGATTTCTATCAGTCCATAAAGCAAGAGATATGGATAAGATTTGACAAAATGGCAGCTATTTTAAAAGGACATGTCATGCGGACAGTTTTTTGACTTTACAAAAATCCAACTATCTAGTACTTGGTATTAGCTCCTTTGGCCTTGATAACTGCTTCAATCCTTCTAGGCATGCTTTCTATCCATTTCTGACACTGTTCCACAGAAATCTTCCCCCACTCTATCATCACTCTTTCCCATAATTGATGAATTGTGCAGGCCAATCCAAAAGCTTGATATCCTGCTGCTCAAACCAATTTTGAGCTCTTATGGAGGTATGCTTGGGAACATTATCTTGTTGAAAGATAATGTCATTTTCTGGAATTCCAGATTCCTCCATGCTCTGCAGAAATCCTGCCTCCAAAATGGCCACATATTGTTCAGCATCCATCCTTCCTTCAACCTCACTCAACACTCCAACACCATTCCATCCAATACACCCCCACACCATTAATGAACCTCCTCCAAACTTGACTGTACCTTTGACTTCTCTAGCAATTAGCCCTTCTCCTTGCTTTTTCCACACATACTCTTGTCCATCTGACCCAATTCTGTTGATCTTGGTTTCATCTGACCATATGACTCTCTTCCAGTCCTTCACAGTCCAATGCTGATACTTGAGAGCAAAGGCTAATCTTCTTTTCCTATGGTTGACTGAGAGAAGAGGTTTCTTCTTCTTTACTACAGCCTTTAATGAGGCCTCCTTGAGAGTATTTCTCACTGTTTGGGAGGAGACAGGAGAGTCAACAATAGAATTGATGAAGTGGGTAGTTTGGACAGCAGTCTTGGCCTTGCCAGTTATAATTTGCTAAACAATAGCCCTTTTGTTAGTGGCTATATTTTATAGTGAATCGAGCATACCATGACAGTCTGGGCTTTGCTCTTATGGATCTGTGAAACGGGAGGCATCTTGTTGCTGCTCTCCTCAGACAGAGAGATCTAGTAGAAATATCAGTAGCTTTGCTTTACAGCAAATTGAACATACCACAACAATCTGGGCTTTGCTCTGCCGGACAGTTGTCCACTTCTTGGTCTCTTCATCTACATCATCCACAAAAATTTCATGCAGTGCCACAGCTTTGGGCTTAGATACACTATTGACTGATGTTTTGGTGAGCACAGTCATATGGGCAGAAGAATCTGCTCCAATGGAAAAGAAGGTGGACAAAGTGGTGGAATGGTGAGTAGAGGAAGAGCGCTTCGACCTTGTAGCACCAGCTGATTTATGAGTCAACTCCGCGGCAGCTACATTAGCTGCCCAAGTCTTCACCTCACCATCAAGAGCAAATTTCTTGCTAACTCTATGATCAAGGGTGAGGGTGAGAAAAAACAGTGTTGATTGAGTGAGTAAAAACATGTGAAGTAAAGTAAAGTCAGGCTTACCCCTTTGGTTCACTTGCAGCCACTGTATTCCCATCATATCAGCATGCCATCAACTTCTGAGTCATATGCAGTGCCTTACTGTTCCTCTTCTTTGCCTTGAGCTCACGTTGTTGGTTTGCCTTCCATTCATTCAATACCCCCTTTAGGTTACCTGATGGTGGCCTTCTGGCCTTTGTAGTTATAATCTCGCCTTCAGGATCATTGTTTGAGAGGAGTTCCTGTCCTGATTAGTATCGTGAGTGCTGAGCTGCATTGACATGACAATTAGCCAGGTGCTTACATTAGAAGGGGCACTGCCATCACTGGCACCTTTCCTTTCCCTTTCCTTACCCTCAGTGTTCTGGTTTCATAAGACTGAGAACGAGGGTGAGGGCGAGTGGGCTTTAGCTTGCTTGCGCTCTCCTTAGCAGCATTCTCCTCTGCCGCCATTTCCATCACTTCAAGGTGCTTTATGCCTGCTCTAGTGGCCTCTTCCTTCACAGCCTTTGCTTCTTTAAGGCACTGGTCATCGGCTGCTTTTTCTGCCTTGGTGCATTTTTTTTGCACAGTCCCTGTCAAAAATAGAATTTCAGCAGGATGTTTATCAGAGTTTCCAGCATGTGTGCAATGAGGAGAAGTAGTGTTCACTGAGGTGGGGTCCATGGCAGATGTTGAAGAAGGGCAAGTGTGAATGCAGAGAAAATTTCCACAGAGTGGGTGAGGTGGTATTGAAGTTCTGAGTGTATCTTGAATTTCAAAAATATCAACTAACATTCCCCTCAGAGTTTTCAGTCACACGTAAGCTATTCTTTTCTAGTCGCTTGGCCTCCACAGTTCACTGACATGTCTGTTCCTCTGCAACCCTGACTCTATGATACCCTTCTATACCCATGTGGGCTTCCAGGGTGCAAGCACTACTTCAAAATGATAGGAGGTCACACCAAACATCACTGTGCAGCCCATCCTACCCCACCACCTCATCTCCGTTCACTGGCTTCATCTGGTGACTCACACGCATATGTGGATAACTACAATATGGACCTGGATAATCCAGAAGGTTCCGATGCTGCTCGCTTGCACCCAACAGCTTCCATTGATCTAGATCATCAAGATCTGTTATCTGACAACAATTTCCAATACTTTAGACCCAATGACAAATCAAACCGACATTATCACCAGAAAATGAATGGTATGTGAGTATGTTTTGGCCTGAGAGTAGAAACTAATCCCCTTACAGCATGACATTGCAATGAAAATGGAAAATACCTCCAAGTACTCCCCCTCCCCCCAAGGTCACTGATAATATGGGTGACTGGTATCCATGAAAGCCAGCTTCAGTTTGAAATGGTCAAGTTTCTTTTTATGTGGTGCCAAATGTCTGCTACAAAGATTGATACCCTCCTCAACTTATGGGCAACTACACTCCTCCCTTACAACACAAGGCCTCCCTTCCGCAATCACAGTCAGATGTACAAAACTATTGATGCGACCAACCTTGGTGACATCAAATGGAAACACTTTACAGCCAGCTATACTAGCAAAGTCCCCGCTGTTAATCTGCCACCATGGAAGCTGGCAGTCCACAAGATATGGTTTAGGGATCCACAGCAAGTGGTTCACAGAATCATTGGCAATCATGGCTTTCCAGATGAAGTAGATCTCATTTTGTTCAGGGAGTATTCAACTGACGATCAGAGCAGGCAATATAAAGATTTTATGTCCGGTGTGTTTGACAACATACAACACAGAGGCTATTTAGTGATTACTCACCCGTACTGGTGTTGAGCTGATTGCAGTTGAGGTGAGCAGTGATGGTTGTGGTTCAAGAGTTGATTAGAACTCAGATGTTGAGTCTGAATCATATATACAGGCACAAGTGATTATATAAGCTAAGCTAAATAAGTACGCTAGAACAGATGAAGAGAATAGGAGCTAGAAGCCACTATAAAATAGCGCGTTCAACACTCCCTCTCACTCAAAGCATGGTAGGTTGCTGAGCGGAATGGTGACTATAGAGGGGATAAAACGATCCCAAGATTCTTGCAGAACTCCTCACAATTGATATGCTCCAAATTTTTGGTGAACATGTCAGCTGAGTTACTGACTCCATCGATAAAGAATAGCTCTATGTGACCATCTTGAATCTAGTCTCGAATCACATGCCAATGAATGTCTATTGGCTTACTGTATGGTTCAGTGATAAGATTGGATGCCATGAAGATGAATCCTTGGTTGTCACTGCAAATAGAGATTGTGTTCATTTTGTAACCTAATTCCCCCAGAAGTTGTCTAACCTAGTCCGTTTGTCTACCACAGTCTGATAAAGACATATACTCAGCTTCCATAGAGGAATGCGACACAGTAGGCTGCAGGCGAGATCACCAGCTGAAAGTACATTAATGCCTTTGTCCTTTGCACCATCAAAACATAAGGCTGCTGTGGGCATTCCCAAAAGGTAGTGACAAATATAAAGTGCTTTGGAAAGGTGTTCCTCAATTGGGTTTGCCGAATGTCATGCCATTGTAGTGACTGCATAGGCAATATCAGGATGAGTTCCAATCATAATGTAGCCGATGACAGTTTGGAACTTCTGACAAAGTTTTGGGTTTACAGGCATATCGTTTTTGAGTGGATAATACCCCTTTGATAGGGGAGTCTGCATTGCTTTAGCATTCTGCAAGTCAAATCGCTGAATGATCTTTTGTAAATATTCCTTTTGATCGATAAAGATTTTATGATCAGAGCATTGGATGTTCATATGCAAGAATTCCTTAGCTTTACCAAGATCTCTGCATTCCCATTTGTGCATGAAGTGCACTTTGATCTCATTAATGATTGCCTTTGAGGGACCACAGAAAATGGCATCATCTACACAGATGATGGCTACAACTGTAAGGGAGCCTTTTTTCTTATAAAGAAAAATGCCAGGATCAGATTTACAGTGACTCCAAAAAGCATTACAATAACTAACCCCAAACCAGGGCGCGAAGCGCCCCGCAACCATCCGTGGGAATATCGCTTCGCTTTGGTGAGACCAAACAAAGTACAAACCCTTGGCTACACATCGGTCCCTGGGTCATGTGATTTGGCCTAGGGGTTGCAAAGATATGACTGTTTTAAAACAGGAACAC
>JBBPJJ010000694.1:0-15496 GCA_038088635.1 Veloboletus limbatus
TCAAAACATTTTGCCAATTTTTGACCACATCTATTTTGCAAGAAAGTTTGTCTTGACCCCGATATCTTCGACTGCATACTGGATTAGATTAGTAGCCATGTGGTTTTCCAGTCAGCATCAAACAACCAACAGCTTCCAATTGCCATCCAACTAGCCATTTTTCAGAACTGTGCAGGCCACTATGGAAATGAGATAACACCTGATGATATTGCACAATAGGCTGGTGTAAGCATTGGGTTAGTGATCAATTGTACAAATTGCACAATTGTGGCTCTACTTGCCCAGCATGATGAATTTGTGTCCATTCCTTCTGCAGAATCTGTTGATGCAGAGTTGGCATGGATGTTTGTGGAGGGCAAGTCATGTGAGGCATGGAGTAGAGGGATTTTTGCAGTAGATGGGTCAACATTCAACCTGTTTGAAAAGCCATCCATTTAAGGTGACACATTCATTGGCCATAAAGGGAGGTATTCAGTAAATTTCCAAGTAGGTTTGAAACATACCCAATGTCATCTTATGAGACCGACTAGCATACAACAGCTTGTTGTGATGCTGCACAATCTCCTCATTGTGAACTATGGCCTGGGGCATCCTGGAAGTGTCCATGATGCATATGCATTTCAAGGAACATGCTTGGCACAGGAACCAGATCTAATTCCTGAGGGTCACTGGATTTGGGCAGATAGTGCATATCCAACAAAACCATGGTGTGCAGTACCTTTAAAAAGCACACAAAACACACTGCTATCCTGGCCACAGAAGTTCTATAATTGCCATTTGTCAAGGATGCATACCTTGGTCCATTTGGATCTGCTATGAGGAATAAAGTTTGATGGTTAAGTCTGTGTTTGCATTGAACATGCCTTTGCAGCCCTCAAGGGTCAATTTCAGTCATTGTGAGAAATTCGACTTTGAGTCCACTTACCTGATGATATCACTTATGTTGCACACTGGGCACAATATTGCATTATCCTGCACAATATGGTTATTCAGTTCAAAGAGAGGCTTGGAAAAAGATCTTCAGCAGGTTGAGCATGTCAAGAAATAGAAGAACTCACCCATGAGATTGATCCTGTGGTGGTCACTGTTCCCACAGAATCCCCAGGGCAGCAGTTCCATGTAGAGTTGATGCATGAGACTCGCAGTTGTTTGCAGAACTGGGGATACATGAGTACATTGTCCATGAGGGCAGGAATGATGGTTGAAAATGTGAGATGGGGTAGGAATGATTACAAGTGGTGCTATTGCAGTAAAAAAACAATATATCAAGCTTGTCATACAAAGGAGGTGAAAAAGCATAAAGAAAATGGAGGAAAGGAAAGGGAATGGAGTAAGGAAAGTACAGTGTTCGAATAGAGTACTATGGGTTGAAGGGGCCAGCAGCAAATGGTGGGGGAGTAGTGGTAGATAAGGGACCAGCGATTGACAACAAGAGATCAGCAGAGGGAACCTGACTACCAGCAAGGGGGTGAGTTGGTTGCCAAAGTTATAGCTGCAACCATGCCAACTCAATTTGTTGAGCAACCTTGTGCGACTCCAGCTTGCTCAGTTGAATATCCAGCTTCTTGAGTTGTTCCTCACATCTGAACTCAAGTTTGGCATTGACCCTTTTCTGGGAGATCTCTTTACGCTGATTATCGAGTTCTTGCTTCTGTATAGCATGGATATAACGGAGTGCTTTGCTGGAAGGAGGAGTACTGATAGAACCCTTCTCAGTGAGGCTCTCACTCATTTTATCCAACTCCTTGTCCTTGGCACTTCTTTTGAGGTGTGGGAATACCATTGCTTGCTAGTTGGAACTGCAGAGAAACCAGAGTTGTAGCATTTGGTGCTCTTTAACCATGGAGATAGGTTGATTTGCCAGGACTTGAAGCCTTGTGGAACGGCGAGGGATAGGCAGGTGGTGGGCATTATTTTCAAACTCCAATCATGTTTTTATTTGCACAGAAACATGTTCTTTAGATTTGGATAATAGCTCTGGCATAGCTAACTTGGATACCACTACTTTTGGCACACTTGGTACACTTCCTTACCATACTTTTAGATACACTCTTAGTACACTTGTAGTACACTTTGTGCACTTTTTGGTACACTTTAAGTACACTTTTGATACACTTTTAGTACACTGTTAGTATACTTTTGATATACTTTTGATACACTTTTGATACACTTTTGGTACACTTTGTGCCCTTTTTTGGTACACTTTGAGTACACTTTTGGCACACTTTATGCACTTTTTTGATACATTTTAGATACACTTTTGCTATACTTTTGATACACTTTTGGTATATGTTTGATACACTTTCAGTACACTTTTGGCACACTTTGTACAGGTCCTTACTACACTTCTAGTACACTTTTGGTACACTTTGTGTGCCTTTGAGCTCCAACATTCTAGAATATTTTTAAAGTTTTCTGTAGAGCTGTGGAACTGTGGGGCTGTGGGTCACTGTGAAAAAGGTGGATAAACTGTGAGTTTCTGTGGATAGTGCTGCCACAGCTTCAAGCTGGCATTTTATATCTCATCATCTACTTGGTTAATATACATGTTCTCAGTGTAGTAATGTAATTTTTGGGTGTTGTTATTAGGGAATTTGTTTTGACTATCATTGATCTGATTGTTTTTGAGATATTTCATTTAAGCCATTTTGACAAAAGCTGAGCTAAAAGTGAAGCTAGGGCAATATCTTAAAAATGGCCAGATTACCATATTAGAGTGTATTAAGCAAACATATAGAGGCCATTCCAAACTACATTTCATACACTGATGATATTTGTCAAAAATGCAAAATGATTTCACTAGATGGCAAAAGCTGAGCTGAGGCAACACTATCTGTGGAGCTGTGGAACTATGGAACTGTGGGTCATTATGGAAAAGGCGGATGAACTGTGAGTTTCTGTGGCATTCTATGGATTACTGTGGAAAAGGTGGCTGAGCTGTGACATTCTGTGGATTACTATGGAAAAGATGGCTAAGCTGTGGTGTTCTGTGGAACTCTGGGAGATTTATGGGGGTTTGCTGATGACTATGCACCCCAGAACTCCTCCTAGATGACTACGCAGATCCATTCAACCAAGCATCTTCCCAGGCACACATTCCACTCATAGCCAATGCCTCCACATTCCAACATGCAGATCTCTATGACAATGTGTTGAAGGAAATGGTAGTTGCCCCTATGTATGCTTAGTAATAGGCTTAGTCATACTCAGACTTGTACAGTATATAAGTCATCTCAGAATATGAATAACATTAGCTGAACTCAAATTATTCTTGATCTCATGTTTTAATCATCTTCCAAATGTATGTAAGACTTGTCTGCATTGCTCTTTCCAGCTCCCTGCAAAGGGAGCGTGCCATTGCAACAGGTTATGAGCCCCATATAGTGTTGTTGCAGCTCAGCTTTGGGATTTTTCATCTCATGTTCTACTTGGTTAATATACCTGTTGTGAATTCAATAATGCAATTTTTAGGTGTTGTAATTAGAGGAAATCTCTTTAACTACCATTGATCTGACCATTCTTGAGATATTTGGAAAAAGCTATTGTCACAAAAGCTGAGCCAAATTACAAGCTAGGGCAATATCTTGAAAATGGTCAGATTACTAAATTAGGGTGTCTTAAACAAATTTATAAAGGCCATTTCAAACTATATTTCATACACTGATGATGTATTATAATACTGCATAATAAATTCAGTAAATGGAATAAACTGGCAAATACAAAAGCTGAGCTGCAACAATACTAGCCCCACATGCCATCTGAACAGGATGTGCAATGCACCCTGCCTGGAATGATGACCAGAGATAATGTGGAAATGCTCACTCTAGAGGTCAATAACTAGCCTGTCTGAATAAGACAGGGCATCAGATGACATGGGAATGCTCGCTGGCATGGTTACACAGATAACAGACTTGGGAGACTCTGTCTCACCTGGTATCTGGCTCTGGAACTTCATTCAGTGATGTGGCTTCCCCGCTCCACTTTTTTCTTTCAGAATTTGAGCTAACAAGTTCTACCCAGTACTACATCACCAATGGCCTCTTCTCTCAAAGTGCTCCCCATGCTCACAGGCCCAAACTACAAAAGATGGGCCCAGCAGATGGATGCCTACTTGCACTTTGCAGGCATCTTCTAGAAGCTCTGTTGCCCCTGTCCAGCTCATCCAAGTGACCCAGCTGCCATCAGCACTGAGAACCAGTGAGCTTGGTGACCCTCACTTCTGCCGACCAGGAGGCACTCAATGCCAAGCAGCCTGAATGGAATGAGAATGATGACAAGGCACTTGGGGCCATATGCCTCAAGATTATTACGATTTCCTCTTTCTTCTGCCCATTTTTGGACTTATCTTTCTTTTCTATTAATGGCTTCTTCATAGTAACCCACGGATTCACCTTTCATCCATCATTAATCTTCTTCCTGCATGTGCCATGCTTCTTATTTCATATGCACTCCTATTATGTCTTATCAATGACTCATTAACTGAGTCACTACATAGCCTCTTCATCTCTGCCTGTCAACCAGGTTCTCTTCCATTCTTTGGACCTTCTCTGTCACCAGTAGGGTACTTGCCTCAGTCGGCCCTCACTGTGCAGGTCCTCATTTTCCTTTCCTGTCTTGGTCCATGCACACTTCCTAGCACTATATAAACCCCAGTAGCACAACCATGTACTTTAGTTTTGAGCTCTGCAATTCTAGACTTAGTTTTGCCTTGCAAACTCATTGACCTCAACCGCTTGCCTCCTCATCCCAGCAAGGCTCTTTTTGAGTCTTTCTAGTCCTTGTTGGCAAGGCCATTCTTGAGCCTTTCCAGTCCTCACCCTTGAACCCTTGCAGCTACATGTGAACCTACCTGGTCCACATGTAACAATGATCAACCAAAATATTACATTGTGTTTTCCAACTACATGACTGCCAACGCACTATGTGTTACGTTTCATCTTTATCTTCATCTATTCAATCTCTTTTCTCCTTATCTTTTGCATCCTGATGACTTTTCTATGGTAACCCGTGGGTTCACCTTTCCCTCGTCATCATGATTATGATTACTTTCCTTCTTTCTGATACTTCGGACTTCTATAGCTGACTCACCAACTGAGTCATATACAACCTCGTCAGTCCTCGCCCTTCAACAGGGTTCTTCCCGTTTCTCTCGCATTCTATGTTATTCCTTTCATTTACCCTTCTTTATCCTTTCTCCTTTCATAGTCATGGTCCGTGCTCGTTTCGCATATGTATATAAGCCACACTAGCACAACCTGTATTCCTTAACTTTGAGCTCTGCAATTCTAGTCTTAGTCTTGCCTCTCAGTTCGACAACTCCGGCCCTCGTCCCTCAGTCCCAGTAAAGGCCTCTCTATAACAAAGCCTTCCTCAAGGTCCTAGTCCTTGTCCCAAGTCCCAGTCACCTTGCAGATACGTGCGAGCCTACCCGGCCTACACGTAACACTATGGGATGCGCTGAAGGAAGCATATGACACTCGGTTCCTCACCTCCACCTATATGGAGTTCAAGGGACTCATGGCCCTGACTTTCCTGGAGCACAACCACTCCATGCAGATCTTTTCAAAGGCCAATGTGCACTTCGCCCTACTCAAGCAGCTCAAGTATCCCATCTCTGAGCACATCAAGGCCATGATTTTATTATCAAAACTCCCCATCATGCCAACTTTGCAACACAGCTGCTGAACGCAAGAACCATCTGAGGTGATGCTGCCTCCACTTCAATCGTGCCAACCATTGAGTGCATTGAGTGCATGACAGTGGCTGCTTAGGAACAACATGTTTCCAAGTGTGAGCCCTCCAATTGCTCCCAACTTCCCATGCACCACACACACAAGACTAGGCTCATCAAGCAAAAGCAAGATGATCTTTGCTTCTCCCAGCAGCAGCAACAGCAGCCTGCTGCTGGACCTTCCAACTCTGGCAGCTCCAAGCCATCATGCAAGGAGTGACAGGAAGGTAGGTGCTCCATGGCAGCAACTCAGCCCTGCCAAGAGCAATAGGCACATCAGGCAGCTGAAAAAGCCACCACTTCATCTTTTTAATTCATTCACATCCCTCTTTGGTGCACTGGTCACCTTCCCCTCTCTTTCTGACTTTATCTGACTGGCCATTCGCCCTGCTGCCTCTATGGCACCATCCACGACCTCTCTCCTGCTGCTGCCTTGCAATTACTGAAGGCACTCCAACACACTTGGTGCAATCCATTACAGGCCACTAGCATTTCCTCAAACACAGCAAGCCTCCTCTTTGGCACACCAACTTGAGGTTTCCATGACCTCATCTACCCTCTGACGCCTCAATGAGGTCATCACCCACAAGCACCTCTGTGGTACGGACACAGGGCCTAGCAGCCCTTCCCACCCACATTCAGGCTATCTCACCTCCAGTCCCTCCACAGGCAATGTCCCCGTCATGGATCTTGCCCACTTCCTTGCCGAAAGGCTTGAGGATGATGTGTGGGTGCCTCTCACTCCCACTACTTGCATTGATGATGACAACATGGTGAGTATGTGGGATAGTGATAGTGATGACATCCACGACAAATACCTTGAAAGGTTTTCCACGAAAGCCACTGATATCTATGAGGTGGTAATAACAGACCCACAAGGGAACATCATTGAGGATGAGGTCCCTTATGTGCACAGGCTCCTCAACTCTGATGACTCTATATCATGGTCAGTCCCCCCTTTTCTCTGTCCCTCTTACACATGAGCTGATGAGCAAGCATTCTGTACAGAAAATATACATAGAACTGCATGGTCATTTGTAACTACACTACCTGTAGTTACTTTTCCCAACAATGAAAATTCATTAGATGATTTTTCTCTGTGTGATAATTGCAGTAAGGACAACAAGGGGAAAGGGAAGGCACACTCCCATCCAACGCCTTCCAATGTGTGGCTTTTAGACTCAGGAGCTTGGTCACATTTTACCAGTGACATTAGGGACTTTGTGTTACGTGTGGGCTGGATAGGCTCACACGTAGCTGCAGAGGGACGAGGTCAAGGACAAGGACAAGAAAGGCACTAGATAGGCCTTGCTGGACTAGGAGGTGAGAAGGTCGAAGCCAATGAGTTCACAAAACAAAACTCAAGCTAAGATCTCAAAGCTAAAATACATGGTTGTGCTATGCAGGTTTATATACCCTGAGGAACCATGCACAGACCAAGACAAAAGGCGAAACTGGTGTGAGGAGAGTTAAGAGTTAAGAGTTATTGATGACTCATAGTGAGTCAGAGATAAGAAGGCTATGTGAAGAAGCATGAAGAATGTAAAAGAACCTGGTTGATGGGCAGAAATGAAAGAAGCTATATATGACTCAGTTGGTGAGTCAGAGATAAGACAGAGATGAATGTAGGCAGTGCACACATGTAGGAAGAAGCCTGATGGTGGAGCAAAGGTGAACTTGGGAGTTACTGTGGAGAAGCCATCAAGAGAAAATGAAAATAAGTCCAGAAAAAGGATGAAGGTAACATTACTCCCCCACTATATCTCAAATTTCCAATAATAGCCAACCTTGAGGGACATATATGGTGCAGGCTAAAAATGCTGGGTGTAGCTACCCGGGGAACCAGTGATGTTGGCATAGGCAGTGTCATCCCAAATGTCGTCAATGTAGGAGGCATCATCTGTGGGGAGAGGAGGAATAGGAGAGACAGTGCAATGACAGCGAGGTGGACAAAGATGGGAACAGGACAAGTGCAGCAAAGGAGCCATGGACTTTTGGGTCATAGAGGTTCCTGAAGAGGAAGAGGAGGAAGATTGAGCCCAACAAGGCAGGTGAGAGTGAGGGAGACTAGGACAGTAAGCTTGGGCATGGCCAGGAGACTGGGAGAGGCAAAGGGGACATTGGTACTGGGGGCAGTGAATGTGACAATGACCAAGCCAGTGACATTCAAAACATGCCTCGTGATACCAAGGATGATGTGAGGGTAGAATAATTTGTACGTCAAGCTGTGTGTCGAATTGTGTGAGGAGATGTTCAACAACAGGGTCTAGTGGGGATGAGGATGCGCTGGGAGTCGAGGACAGTTGAGCAGCATTGGGAGGCAGAAGATCACTAGAATGATAACCTTGCAGATACATTACAGCTTCAATAGTTAAATTTAATAAAGCAAAACTTAATACTGTGGGCCAAGGAGAAATCTCTACTAAATGATAAGGGAAAAATTGAAAATTATCATTAATTTGACTTATATTTTTTAATCTTGAATTTAAATTTATTTTAGATTGTGTATTTAATTGTTCTTTTGTTACATTTACTAAATCTAAAGCATTATTTATTTTTTGATAATTTTTTATTTATGTTCTACCGTTAAACTATTTCAGTTATTAAAAAAATATAAAGAGAATAAAATTAACAATAATTTAGTATTAATAAGTTAGAATAAATATCTATAAGACAGTTTTTGTTAATATAAATTTTTCTGATTGATCTAATTATTTCGAAGATATAGATAATGATTCAGATTTATTACATTCACCAATCCCAGAATCACCAAAAGAATCTGATTATTTTGGAGATCTTTTTGAAATGGAAACTCCTAAATCTTCTACTTCTTCTTTACCTAAATCCTAAGATTTAAAATATTCTTAATCTTATATTTAGATTATTTATAGATAATATAACAGCCCCCTCCTTTTTACTAAGAAGGAAAACCAGAGAAATTGCATGGAATACTTAATTAAGTTAATTTGCAGCCGAGCTTTATAAAGTGAACAAAATAAATATATTTTGGTTTATGAAGAAGGTTCAATGACTAACAGGTGAGTATCACTAACAATAAACCTGTCACGAATTTCCGGTGTTATAAAATTATTGTAGGTTTAATTAATAATAATAATATTCCTAATGTTAAACTAGATATTAAGAAACTATGAAAATTAGTTAATACTAATTCATTACTTTCTATTAATTAATTTAACCTTAAGATTTCTTGTTTTAGTATATTATATATATATTAAACTAATATTAATTATCCCTTGGTATTTCACTTCCAATATGGCCACATGTTCTATCAAACATGGCTTTTGATTGTAGACTTGGTAGGCCGTTACCATATCAAGTTCAAATCTATCCCCTAGATACTATTAATGGATTTCTCTTTGTAAACTATCACGAATGGTTATTATTACTTTCCTAAGAAAGTATTTTTTTAAATATTTTTTTATTATGTTTAAGAATAACGGAAATAATTATAATTATTGATCCCACAGCTGTTCCATCTACTGCTATATAACTGAATTTAGGAGAAATTTGTTCATCTATAAAAAGATTAACTCTGGAAAGTCTAGTGTTCTTTCTCTCAATATCTTCTGAAAAAGTTACATTGGTTTCGTTGGGTGAGGGTGATTTCACGAGCATACCATTCAACATCTGCAAGGAACTTGCCGAAATGGAGTTGGTAGCCAATAGCAACAAGTGCCCCCCTGAGATGATCTCAGATATGACATAAAACCCCCATAAGCAGTGTCATGACAGCATTCGGGTTGGAAGAGTTATTTTGCACAAGAAGGTCGATTCACTCAGTCTTGAGTATGGCTTTATAGAGAGGGCAAGGAGGAGTGATCTGAAATCAAGGTGACTTGTGGCCGGAAAGGCCAGATGAGAGTCAGTAACTCGATATAACAGGGTTTGCATGTATATGTCATCAGGAAGATCAGCTCAGAGACAATGAGACGCTAGGGGGAGAAGCACAGAAAGAATAGACAGATGAGAATTATCAAGAGGAGTCAGAGAGAAGTAATCAGGCATATCAATTTTGGGTCTCACCACCCACCAGGCATCATCAGGATTCTCTTCCCATCCTGGTTGTGCTTCGGTTGACATAGAGTCATCGGCTGGGTTTTGGTTGACATGTAATTGAAGACAAATAGCTTCGATGGGTGGTTCTTCATTGGCAGTGACAAACGAGTTATCTTCTTGTAGTTGGGAATCAGTGAAACAGAGCGAACATGGTAAGTCATTCCCATGTTGAAGGGAAAGAGAGAGAGAAAGGAAAGGAGGAGAACGGAGAAGAATTAAGTTTGAATGGGGCACCAGTCATACTTGCAAAAGTATGCATGCTCAAGGAAATGGGAACTGGGAAGTTTATGACGAAAGCAAAAGATGAAGTGTGATGGTTTTCTCTCTAGGAATGAAGTCAAACATAAAACAAATGAAGAAGGGGAAGAAAGAATGAGAGACATTAAAGATGGTAACACTTTTTATAATCCATGAGGAGGGCTGTGGTGTGTTTCAAGTTCTGCTCAGGAACCCACAAGTCTTCTTCGGTGGAGTAACCTTTCCATCAGATTAGGAAGGAGTGGTTTGCTGTGGAACCCCTGTAGCATTGAATTTGTTCTACTTCATATTCTTCTTCGCCTTCAACAAGATCCGGCAGGGGTTGTTGGAAGTTCTTACCATGGATGTCATTCTCATGGTACAGCAATAGAAGAGAGGCATGGAACACGGGGTGAATCTTCCAGGTGGCTGGAAGGTGGAGATGGTATGTAATCAGGAATAGTATCTTAGTGATGGTAAAAGGTCCTTCACGTTTTGCCACAAACTTAGGGTTTGCCATGAGGCGTTTCAGGTTGCGTGCTTCTAGCCACACCCTATCACTGACTTTGAAAGGTGTAAATCATTGTCTTGATCTGGCTGCCATGGTCTGTCTAGTGGGTTTGTGGGCTGCCAGGACTTCGTCTCGTGCTGCAGAAAGATTCGAATGGCATTGGTTTACAGCAGGAAGATCTATGGATGGGAGAACTGAAGGTAGGGCTTGGGGTTCAAAGCCCATCATAAGGAAGAAGGGGGACTTGCCAGTGACTGAATGAGGGTGGTGATTGTGTGTGAATTCTGCCATGGGGATGTGTTCTGGCCAAGTTATGGGTTTATTGCCACAAAAGATCCAAAGGTATGTTTCAATCTCCTGATTCACATGCTCAGTCTCACCGTTGATCTGGGGATGGTAGGCAGTGGAGATAGCAAGTTGATACCCCAAGAGGTGTCCTAACTCCTTGGCGAAGGAGGATGCAAAGTGGGAAACACAATCAGAAATAATCTTCTCATAGAGGATAAACCAGATAAAAGCCTTATCGAAGAAGAGGGAAGCAATTCCCTCAACTGTGATGGTGGAGGTAGTGGGGCAAAGAATTAGGGAGCCTGGTAATGAGGTCACAAGAGAGCTGCTGGAAGGAGCAGGTGCAGGAGAAGGGAATGGGGGTAAGGGGGGGGGTGAGAAGGGTGCATGTTTGCCTTGTTCTGCTGACAAACCATACAGCCCTCGATGTAATGATGGACAAACTGAGCAAGATCAGGCCACCAATACTGAGAGGCCACAAGTTGTTGGGTCTTCAAATATCCAGGATGTCCTGCTGTTTCATGGTCATGGTACCCGGACACTACCAAGCGCCGAAGAGCATCATCATAGGGGATGTAAAGACGGTTCTGATAATGCAATTTGCTGTCAGTGTATGACCAATCAGCTGGTGTGCGAGTGGCAGATGAGCCAGGGGTTGGTCGAGGATTGTGTTACGATTCATTCATGGTTCATGTATCTCATTATTGTCTTTCTATTTCCTTGTCGCTTTTTATCTTGATGACTTCTTCATGGTAAACCACGGTTTTACCTTTCATTCGTCATCAAGATTACACACTATTCCCTCTCTCCGATTCCTCGGCCTTTGGTAGCCTTCTGTAACTGACTCACCAACTGAGTCATATATAATCTCGTCAATCTCCGTCCTTCAACAGGGTTCTTTCTGTTTTCTTCGCATTCCATACTGTTCTTTACTCTATCCTTCTTTATTTTTTTCCTTTCGTAGTCATGGTCCATGCTAGTCTCTCATAGGTATATAAACCGTACCAGCATGACCTGTATTCTTTAACTTTGAGCTCCGCAATACTACTCTTAGTTTTGCCTCTCAGTCAAATTTGACTTTGGTCCCCAGTTCCTCAGTCCCCAATGAGGCCTCTCTATATGACGCCTTCCTCAAGCCCTAGTCCTAGCCCAAGTCCTAGTCATCTTGCGGATACGCGCGAGCCTACCCGGCCCACACGTAACAAAAGCTCAAAGTTACCCTTCTGCATGGCCACTACTATCGTGAACTGCATCTTTCTTCGTCCTGTCTTCCAGTACTCCCAGAACATCGAGAACAACTCCTCAACATCCACCCCCAGTTATCCCAGAATCATCTGACAACGAAGAACTCTCAGAAACCTCGGACCAAGACAAAGATAACGAAGAAACTTCGCCAGTAACCCCAGTCCAACCTTCACCTCGATCCCTTGCACCTGCTTAACCTTCGCCTCGATCCCCTGTCTCTACATTACCAATGACTAACCGACCCACTGAACTATGACTCAACGCTCCCCAGGAGTTCGACGGAGCTTATTCCGAATACCCGGGATGGTACAACAACATCGTGTTCTATCTCAGTACCAATTCAGAGATCCACAACAACGATGCTAAACAGATCGCCTTCACCCTTTCATACATGAACAAAGGATCAGCCAAAAGTTGGGCAGCTATGTTCTGCGTTAGTTGCGTACAAAACGATGGCACTCTTAATATGGGTACTTGGGCTTCATTCACCGCTAAGCTCAACAGGGCATTCAAACATCATGATGTCGTCAATCAAGCCATCGGATGGCTTTCCACAAAGAAAATGGTCTTGAGTAAAGGCGTGTTCACCCCTTCTCTCAGTCTCTACACCACCGAGTTTCAGACCAACGCTGCGCGTGCCAGTATTACCGACCACAACATTTTGATTGGCTATTACTCCGCTGGAATTCCTTCAAACCTTATGATGCGTATCATGACTATGGATCCAGTACCAGATTCGATTGACAAATGGTACAAAAAAGCCGCATCTTTTAACACAGCTTGGGACAGAGTCAAGGAAATCAAAGCGCGTACCTCTCATTTGCCTGCTCCAATCTCACGTCCTTTCTCCTTTACCCGAAAAGACCCAAATGCCATGGAAGTCGATGCAACTACAATCACCAGACCCCCTAAACTCACGCCGGAATCCCGCAAAGAATGTCAAGAACGAGGACTCTGTTTCAAGTGTCGTCTTCCTGGTCATTCAGCCAATAAATGCAAGACCTGCTTCGTCAATACCAAAGCTACCTGGAGAGAAAAGAAGCAAGAAGACGTTGATGTAGTTGTGAAAAGAATTGACGAAGAAGAGACGGGAGAAATCCTGGACTTGATGGAATGTGACGACAAAGATGACGAAATCCTTGTCAACAAGGTCCAGTCTTTTTAAACAGAGAGTCTGTAACGACGTCAGCCTCTCCTTCTTCTCCCATTAGGTACTCACCTGTACAATCCAAATCCAAGAAATCATTATTTGTAACCGCCACGTTATCGATTCCCGCGAGTACCACGAAAACCGTCGTCACCACCGCTCTCATAGATTCTGGAGCGCATATCAATTGCCTTGATTGGGGATTCGCTCGAAAGAATCGGATCCCCTGTACCTGACTGCCAAGTCTGATCCCCGTCAAGAACGTCGATGGATCCCTGAATATTAATGGAACAATCCATTTCACCGCCGATCTTTACGTCACGATCGGACACACCACCACCAAAGTACTTTTTCATGTTATGGGGTGCGGAAACAATCATATCATCCTAGGATTCCCATGGCTTCAGCAGGAAGACCCCGTTATCAACTGGAAAAGAAACCAACTACAACTCAGACCAGAAACCGATCGTTCGAATGACCTTACCGCCTGTTACATGTGGGTCGGGTAGACTCGCACGTATCCGCAAGGTGACTAGGACTTGGATTAAGACTAGGACTTGAGGAAGGCTTCGTCTAGCGAGAGGCCTTTACTGGGACTGAGGGACTGAGGTCTGAGAGGCAAGACTAAGAGTAGAATTGCAGAGCTCAAAGTTGGGAGATACAGGTCATGCTAGTACAGTTTATATACTGAGGAGAGACTAGCACGGACCAGGACTATGAAAGGAAAAAGGATAAAGAAAGGTAAATGAAAGAACATCGCAGAATGCAATGGAAATGGAGAGAACTCTGTTGAAGAGCAAGGACTGACAAGGTTGTATATGACTCAGTTAGTGAGTCAGTTATAGAAGTCCAAAGAATCGGAGAGAAAGAAGTTTATCGTAATCTTAATGATGGGTGAAAGGTGAAACCATGGTTTACCATGAAGAAGTCATCAAGATGAGAAGCGACAAAAGAATAGACAGAAATAGAACGAAATGAATGAATTGTAACACCGCCGAGATTAAGAAACATACCCAGAAAACCCAACAAGCCCCTGGATATTACAAAATCGAACCTCACCCAGTACGTTATGCCTCTATAACCCACGAATTCAACAAAAGGCTTTACGACTTCCTCGAAACAAACAATGAAGATTTCCTTCAACCCGAAGATCTTACCAAGAAAGCGGTAACATCTTATTGCATTAATCGTGTCATTAAAGGAGACTCACGCTATCTAACCCCACGATGTGTATCTCCTGCTATGGTAAAAGCTTACACCACATCAACAGATTTGGCCATACAAAATTTGGTTCATAAACCGAAAATAACTCTCCCAACCGAATACAATGACTATCAATCAGTATTTTCAGAAGTCGCGGCAGGAACCCTACCACCTATTCGACCTTACGACCATGCAATCAACTTGAAAGACTCTTTTGTTCCCAAAATCAGTAAACTCTACCCATTATCCACTGACGAAACCAAAGCAGCCGACGACTTCATTGAGGAACATATCAAATCTGGCAAAATCTGTCCCTCACCAAGAAATCATTATTCGTAACCGCCACGTTATCGATTCCCACAAGTACCAAGAAAACCGTCGTCACCACTGCCCTTGTAGACTCCGGAGCACATATCAATTGCCTTGATTGGGGATTCGTTTGAAAGAATCGGATCCCCTGCACTCGATTACCAACACCTATTCCCGTCAAAAACGTTGATGGATCACTAAACATTAAAGGAACGATCCATTTCACCGCCGATCTTTATGTAACAATTGGACATGTTACCACCAAAGTCCTTTTCCACGTCATGGGATGTGGAAACGATCGTATCATCCTCGGATTCCCCTGGCTTCAGCAAGAAAACCCCGCTATCAATTGGAAGAAGAATCAACTACGTCTTAGATCAGAAAACGACAGATCGAACGACCTTACCACCAACATAGGAAAGCATGCCCAAGAAACCCAACGAGCTCCTGGATACTACAAGACCGAACCTCATCCAGTGCGACACACCGCCATAACCCATGAATCCGACAAAAATCTTTACGACTACCTCGAAACAAACAACGAAAACTTCCTCCGGCCTGAAGATTTTACAAGAAAAGCGATAACCTCCTATTGTATTAATCGTGTCATTAAGGGAGACGAACGATACTTAACCCCACGATGCGTATCTCCTGCTATGATAAGAGCTTACACCACATCGACAGATTTAGCAATACAAAATTTGGTTAATAAACCAAAGGTAACCCTTCCAATCGAATATGCTGACTA
>JBBPJJ010000697.1:0-15486 GCA_038088635.1 Veloboletus limbatus
ATCTCGCTGCCATGGTTTGTCTGGCGAGTTCATGAGCGGCTAGGGCTTCGCTTCGCGCTGCTGTGAGAAGTGACATGCGTTGGTTGACAGCCGGAAGGGTTGATGACGGAATGACAGTTGGTAGGGCCTGGGGTTCGAAGCCCATCATAAGAAAGAAGGGCGATTTTCCGGTGACTGAATGGGGACGGTGGTTATGCGCGAATTCTGCCATGGTAATATGATTGGCCCAGGTTGTTGGTTTGTTCCCACAGAATATCCGTAAATATGTCTCCACTTCCTGATTCACACGTTCCGTTTCTCCATCAGTTTGTGGGTGATATGCGGTGGAAAGAGCGAGTTCGTATCCAAGGAGTCGTCCTAATTCCTTAGCGAAGGAAGAGGCAAACTGGGGACCACGGTCGGAGATGATCTTTTCATACAGGCCAAATCTAGCGAAGACATGGGTGAAAAATAACGAAGCAATTCCGTCAGCCGTAACTGTAGCAGTGGTTGGGCAGAGAACTACCCCCTTCGTAAGGCCATGGTCGACCACGACCAAGAGGGCATCAAAGCCGGAGGAGGGCAGAAGGCCGGTGATCAGGTCGCATGAGACCTGTTGAAAAGGGCGAGTGCAAGCGGAACGGATGGGCATGAGGGGAGGTGTGGAGGGATGGGTGTTGGTCTTGTTCCGCTGACAAACAGCACAGCCCTCGACATATCGGCGAACAAACGACGCCAAGCCGGGCCACCAGTAGGTGGTGGCGACGAGCTGGCGGGTTTTCAGGTACCCCGGGTGTCCTGCCGTTCCATGATCGTGGCACCCGGACACCACGGAGCGCCGAAGAGTGTCATTACAGGGAACATAGACGGGTCTCTGATAAAACAATTTGCCATCGGTGAAAGACCAATCAGATGGGTGACGAGTGGCGGAGGAACCAGGTAGGGGTTTTGGATGGAGCCAGTCGAGGACGACGGGGTCGGAAAGGGAAGCCTGTTGGAGGTGACGATCCAGGGTAGTGTCAATCAAATTAACGAAAAGAGAGTCGGGGAGAAGGGTGACGTTAGCATTATCGGAGGCATCATCGGCAGGGATATGGTCTGGGCGTCGAGAGAGAGCATCTGGGCCAGCGAGAAGTTTGCCAGGGACGTGAGTGATATGAAGGTCAAAATCCTGGAGATCTAACAGCCAACGAGCTTGACGACGATTGAGGAGTTGAGCTTGACAGAAATAAGTAAGGTTTTTATGGTCAGTAAAGACCTGAATAGGGGTGGAGGAACCAATAAGATAATGCCGCCAGGCGCGTAAGGCACGTAGGATGGCGAGAAGTTCACGGTCGTGAATGTCGTAATTTCGTTCGGCGGGTGCAAAGGATTGGGATAGATAGGAACAAGGGTGCCAATCCCCATTAGAGTCCGTTTGCAAGAGCATGCCGCCGGTTGCCCATTTGGACGCATCGGTCGCAATGGCGAAGGGTTTGGAGATATCGGGAAGTTGGAGAACGGGTTTTGTCATAAACACTGTTTTGAGGGAGTCGAAAGCGGTTTGACAAGTTGATGTCCAGGCCCATGGGACAGTTTTCTTAGTGAGATCGATGAGAGGTCGAGTGAGGGTGGAATAGTTGCGGATAAACCAACGATAGAAATTGGCAAAACCAAGGAACGAACGGACTTCCTTCAGAGTGGTTGGTGTCTTCCAGGTAGAGATACCATCAAGTTTGACGGGATCCATGGCTAGTTGACCAGGTTTGACTATCATTCCAAGGTATTCAACTTCGGTGGTATCAAAGACGCATTTCTCCAATTTGAGGTGTAAGTCGAGGTCGGCCATTCGTTGGAGAACGCGTTTGGTATTGCGTTCATGAGTTTCTTTGTCTGGGGAGTAAATCAGTAGATCGTCCATATAGATGACCAACCATCCTTCTGCGATCATATCCCGGAATGAATCGTTCATAAACCTTTGAAAGGTGGCAGGGGAATTTGTCATGCCGAAGAACATAACTGTTGGTTCGAATAACCCGCGGTGGGTGATAAATGCCGCTTTTCATTGGTCTCCGTCTTTGATCCGAACGTTGTTGTAGCCCCATCGAACGTCAAACTTAGTAAAATGTTTGGCGTTTTTCAACTTGTCAATTAAGTCGGTGATAAGCGGTAAGGGATAGGCGTCGCGGACGGTATGTTTGTTGAGGTATCGATAGTCTTGACACGGGCGAAGTCTTCCATCCTTCTTCTTGACGAAGAAGAACGGTGACGCCTGTGGAGAATTAGATGGGCGAATTTTACCAGATTTGAGGTGTTCGTCAATGAAATCATCTGCTGCTTTCGTCTCGTCAGCAGATAATGGGTAGATTTTACCGATCTTAGGAGTGAAAGAATCCTTGAGATTAATAGCGTGATCGTAAGGTCAGATAGGTGGTAGGGTTCCTGCGGCCACCTCAGAAAATACCGGTCGAAAGTCTTCGTACTGGGTTGGAAGGGTTACCTTAGGTTTATGGATAAGGTTTTGTATAGCTAAGTCTGTGGATGTGGTGTAAGCCCGGATCATGGCAGGGGATACGCATCGTGGGGTCAAATATCTTCTATCTCCTTTGACAACGCGGTTAATGCAATAGGACGTTACTGCCTTCTTAGTGAAGTCTTCAGGTCGAAGGAAATCCTCGTTATTTGTTTCGAGGTAATCGTAGAGTCTTTTGTCTAAGTCATGAGTTATCGCGGCATGCTGTACTGGGTGGGGTTCTGTTTTGTAAAATCCGGGGGCTTGTTTGTATTTTTGGTTTTGTTTTTTGACTTCCTTTGCTAGGTCATTTGATCGATCGGTTTCGGGGCGAAGTAGTAGATGATTCTTTTTCCAATTGATCACAGGATCCTCTCGTTGGAGCCATGGGAAGCCTAGAATTATGCGATCATTTCCGCATCCCATAACATGGAAGAGGACCTTGGTGGTGACACTGCCAATTGTGACGTAAAGATCGGCAATGAAATGAATTGTTCCCTTAACGTTCAGGGATCCGTCCACGTTTTTGACTGGAATGGGTTTCGGTAGTCGGGTACAGGGAATTCGATTCTTTCGGACGAACCCCCAATCGAGGCAATTGATGTGTGCTCCAGAGTCTACGAGGGCAGTGGTGACGACGGTTTTCTTGGTACTCGTAGGGATAGACAACGTGGCAGTTATGAATAATGATTTCGTGGATTTGGATTTTACAGGCGAGTACTTATGGGAAGGAGAGGCTGACGTCGGTACAGACTCTCCTGTTAAAAAGACTGAATCTTGTTGACGAGGATTTCGTCGTCTTCGTCGTCACATTCCATCAAGTCCGGGATTTCTCCCGTCTCTTCTTCGTCAGTTCTTTTCACGACTACATCAACATCTTCCTGCTTCTTTTCTCTCCATGTGGCTTTAGTGTTAACGAAGCGGGTCTTACATTTATTGGCTGAATGACCAGGGAGACGACATTTGAAGCAGAGTCCTCGTTCTTGACATTCTTTGCGCGATTCCGGTGTGAGTTTGGGCGGTCTGGTGATGGTGGTTGCATCTACTTTCATGGCGTTCGGATCTTTTCGCGGAAAAGAGAACGGACGTGAAACTGGAGTAGATGTATGGAAAGTACGCGCTTTGATTTCTTTGACTCTATCCCAGGCCGCATTGAAGGATGCGGCTTTCTCGTACCATTTATCAATCGAGTCTGGTACCGGGTCCATGGTCATAATGCGCATCATAAGATTGGAGGGGATTCCAGCAGAGTAATAGCCGATTAGGACGTTATGGTCAGTGATGCCGGCGCGTGCAGCGTTGGTCTGAAATTCTGTAGTATAGAGGCTGAGAGAGGGAGTGAACACGCCTTTATTCAAGACCATCTTTTTGGTAGAAAGCCATCCAATCGCTTGGTTGATGACATCATGATGTTTGAACGCTTTGTTGAGCTTAGCGGTGAAAGAAGCCCATGTACCCATATTGAGAGTGCCATCGTTTTGTACGCAACTGACTCGGAATGTGGCTGCCCAGCTTTTAGCAGATCCCTTGTTCATGTATGACAGAGCGAAGGCAATTTGCTTAGCGTCATTGTTGTAGATCTCGGAATTGGTGCTGAGATAGAACACCACGTTGTTGTACCATCCCATGTAGTCCGAATAGTTCCCATCGTATTCCTGAGGGGCGTTGAGTCGCAGCTCGGTGGGCCGATTAGCCATTGGTAATATGGTGATGACAGGGGATCGAGGCGAAGGCTGAGCAGGTGCTGGGATTTGAAGTGGTGGTTGTACCGGGGTTACTGGCGAAGTTTCTTCGTTGTCTTCGTCTGATTGTTCTGAGTCAGAGAGGTCTTCGTCGTCGTCAGACGATTCTGGGATAACTGGGGGAGGGTGTTGAGGTGTTGTTCTCGATGCTCTAGGAGTTCTGGAAGACAGGATGAAGGGTGATACGGCTCACGATGGTAGTGGCCGTGCAGAAGTTAACTTTGAGCTTTTGTTACGTGTGGGCCGGGTAAGCTCGCACGTAGCCGCAAGGTTACTAGGACGAGGACTGAGGACGAGGGCTAGGACTTGAGGAAGGCTTCGTTATAGAGAGGCCTTGCTGGGACTGAGGGACTGGGGACTGAAGGCGACGAACTGAGAGGCAAATCTAGTGTAGAATTGCGGAGCTCAAAGTTAGGGAATACAAGTCATGCTAGTACGGTTTATATACGTTGAGAGAGACTAGCACGGACCAAGACTATAAAAGGAAAAAGGAAGTAAAAGGATAAATGAAAGAACATCGCAGAATGCGATAGAAGCGGAAAGAACTCTGTTGAAGAGTAAAGAATGATGACTATGTATGACTCGGTGTGTGAGTTAGTCATGGAAGTCCGATGAAACGGAAAGAAGGAAAGGAAGAGTAATCTTGATGACAAGTGAAAGGTGAAACCGTAGTTTACCGTGAAGAAGTCATCAAGGAAAAGGAAAGAACAAGATAGAACAAGATACGACGTAGAATTGTAACATGCCCCTATGTAGGCTTGGTCATTGCCAGACTTGTACAGTATATAAGTTGCCTTGGAGTATGAATAACATTAGCTGAATTTGAATCACTCTTGACCTTGTATTGCAACCATTTCTCCAAAGGTATGTAAGTCCTGCCTGCATTGCTCTTCCCATCTCCCTGCAAAGGGAGAATGTGTTATGGTTGACCCGGGTAGGGGCAAACGTAGCCTTGCAGGGTATAAAGAAAGGTCTTTGACAGAGAATGAGAACTTGCCTATGAATGGGCACAAGATCTGACGATGAGCTGTCTTGGAGAATCAGCAGGAGCTTCGCAAGGAAGCAAGAGATGTCCACTCAATAGTAGGACAGGGACTAGGAGAGCAAGTCTGCGAAGCAGATGGATTGCATAGGGGATACAAGGTATTCGCAAGGAGGTCTAAGCTAAGGAGTACGAAAGGGAGGCGAGGGTTTATATACCCGAGCTATGGAATATGATGGAACCTTGTGGAATGTTCATAAGTAAGCATAGAAGATGAAAGAACATTATGGAATGAAATGAAAGCCAATGGCGAAAGAAGAGCAGAAACGAGAGCCAATGGCAAAAGAAGAGTGCTTGGTCAGCACAATAGAAACTGATGGAATCCTATGGAATCCTATGGAAGGATTGGTAATACAGATGTGTCATGTGACACTAAATAAATGGTAGCGAGGAAGGAACAAAGGAACAAAGGAAAGAAGGGAAAATCATAACAGAATGCCATTGCAACAGGTTATAAGCCCTGCCTGCCATCTGAACAAGATGTGCGATGCAGCCTACCTGGAACGATGACCAGTGACAATGACAATGCGGCAACACTCTCATTGAAGGTCAATGACTAGCTCGCCTGAACAAGGTGGGCACTAGATGACATAGTAACACTCTTTGGTGCAGTCACACAGACAATAGGACAGGAGGAGACTATGTCCCTTCAGTTTCCTGGTTCTGGAACATCATTCAGCAATGTGGCCATCCTGCTCTTCTCATTCAATGTTATTCGATTGAGCTAACAAGTTCTACTCAGAAACCAACAATGTTCTTCTTTCAAAACTTTGGTAATAATTAAGAAAAAAAAAATTTGTCTTATTATCTTAGTAAGGTATAAAAATTGTAAACATAGTTGATATTATGTATAATAAATTACTAATTAATAAATTACTAATTAATAAATCTGATTTTAAATGTATTAAAATATTAGTTCTTTTTATGATAAAAATAGTATTTTATTAAGACTATATTTATTTTTGAAAGATAAAAAAAATATTTCAATTAGGAATATTATTATTCTTAATTAAACCTACAATAATTTTAAATAGTATACAGTTACTATAAAATAGCAAATTAACATAATTATTTAAGTTTACATTATTATATTAATATTTAATAAAGCACTTATGTGAGCAATACTTGGATAAGCAATAAGAGTTTTGGTATCTTATTGAATAATTGTTGTTAAAGATGCATAAATTAAAGTAATAATAGCAATTAAAATTTTCTCTAAGAATTCTATCAAATTACTTAATTATACCTGATATTGGAATTATTAGTTATATTGTTTCAACTCTCTTAGGTAAACCAATCTTCAGTTACTTAGAAATAGTTTAAACTATGTTCTTTTTTGGTATTTCAGGTTTTTTAGTCTAGTTTCATCATATGTTTAGTATAGAATTAGATGTAAATATTCTATTTACCTTTAAATAATGGAATAATTATTTATTTTTGCTAAATTATTAAATTATTTCTTAATCAGCTCTCATTATATTGTTGAAAATAATTGAAATAATAAAAGTAATAATTTTATATAAATTACATTAGCTACTTGTATATATAAATATTTTCTTTAATAATAATAATAATAATATATATTTAATAACTACTATTTATTATTGACTGACAAAGATAATTAGGTCTCTAATCTAAGTTTCTTAGATTTTATACACATTATCATATTAACCTTGTCACTAATATCTATATAATAAAAATATGAATAGTTATTCTTACTTTCCTAATTCTAATTATTTCTGGTAACCAGTATATAAATACTAAGAATACTAATGATCGTATTCCTATTGTTATATATAAAGAATAAATAGGATCGAAGACCAATTGTTTTATAGAGAACCACCATTACTAATCAAATAATTAAAGTAGCAAAAATTCAATAAACAAAGACAATACAAATTTAATATTTTATTCTTTATATATAGCAATAGGAATATTATCATTTCATCTGTTTACAGATTCAACCAAGCATCTCATGATATGGTCCAATCTGGGAGTTCTGTGGCTCTGTCCAACGCTGTTCAGAGCTGTCTAGAACCCAGTGATTTGCTGATGCTATCAGGTCTAGGTACTAGTGTTGAAGCATGGATGGTTAATCTAGCATTTTGCATGAAGTGCCTGCCTATATTAGGTTTTATGATAAATGCACAGAATGCACATTTCCAACAAGTGGTGGTTACAACCTCCTTGATCTTGTTCAATGCTCCAACATTGCCATCAGATAGAGTTATCACATGCATGACTACATGGATTCCACAATTGACACAAATACTACCAGGTCCATGTTTTCTGCCCCTTGTGGTCATACAGGCAGACATTGCCAAACAACTAATCACTGACTATCAGCACAAGTTCTTAGAAATAACAGTGCTGAACAAGAAAACTCAGTAAGTAGTTGCATGTAAATTTTTACCTCACTAATTGAATTTTACAGCATTGTTTTCATCATCACTGCTCAAAGAAATTTGTTGTTGGGAGACTTGAAGATGACAGGAGAGGTTGAGGATGAGATTATCATTCTGCTTGCAGGTGACAGCATCAGCAAGAGATCTTTGGAAAACCTATACTGCATGGAGTGGAAAGAAGACACCAGCCCTTTGCTAAGTGACATTCTTAATATCCTTTGCAAAGCTCTAGGAAACAGTTACATGGCAACCAGGTATTTGACAAAATTAAACCATATGATCTGTGACTGATTAATTTACTTTTAAGTCTCAATTGTTACTTATATGCAGCTATTGGCTTTGAAATGATACACACTTTCAGGTCAGACAGTTACCATGATATAACTGGGTGATACACAAACAATCAAGATTTATGACATTTCCACTCCTCTCAATGGATGAGCTCTCTACCAACGTAATCAGGACAATCATCTATTCATGTGAAGAGAAGGTGGCTCAGGCTGCAGCTAGCATCACCATTGACCATGTGTCTGGCACAGACAAGGGAAAGCAGAGGGAAAGCAAAGGTTAAGTAAATGAACCATCTTTATAATCAGTATTTGCAGTGGCCATATTTCTTCTGAAACATGGACAGCATCAGCAAACTAGCAATTGCACTTCCAGCTTTTGCTTTCCAGAAGTTCCAGACTATTCAGACAATGCATTCCAGAGTCCCAGATATGCAAGATGCTCCAGACTTTCAATTGCAGATTGCCAGACCATCCAGAAATTCCAGAAAAGCCAATAAATATGTTATGATTACAATGTCATAGGGAAAGAGATAACAGGGTAGGAATTGTAGGATGGGAAAAAATGAGAGAAGGAGAAGTGAATGATGGGAAAAAATGAGGAGAGGGAAAGAAAGTGATGGGAAAAAGTGGGGGAAGGAGGAGGGGATAATGGGAAAAGTTGAAGAAGGGGAAGGAGGTGATGAGAAAAGTGGGGGAAGGGGAAGGGGGTGATGAGAAAAGTGGGGGAAGGGGAAGGAGGTGATGGGAAAAGAGAGAAGGAGTGATGAAAAGAGTGGGGGGAGAAGGAAAGAGTGATAACAAAAGTGGTGGAAGGGGATGGGAGTGAGGAAAAGTTAGGGAGGGGAAGTGGGTGATGGGAAAATTTGGGGGAGGAAAAGGAGGTGATGGGAAAAAATGTAGGAGTGGGTGATGACAAAGAGGGAGTGGAGATAATGAAAATAAGAAGGAAGGGGGAGTGAGTGATGGAAAAGTGGAGATGGGAAAAAAGATGATGGGAAAGACAAAGAAAAGGTGAAGAAGAAGGTGATGAAAAAGATAATCAAAGAAGGAAAAGATAATAAAAAAGAGGAAAAGCAGAAGGAGATGATAATAAAAGAAATGATAAGAAAAAAGGAGAAGGTGATAGTAATGATGTACAATGAGGATGGAGAAGGTGATGGTGATAAGAAAAAAAGAGCAAGAAGGAGTAAGTGATTAAAAATAAAAATAAAAATAAAAATAAAAACAAGATACTAGACACAAAAAAGCATACAATATGTATCAAAAGTATATTAGAGTGTAGTATAAAAGTGTACAAAATGTGTAGTCAAAAAAGCATACAAAGTGTATCAAAAGTGTACTAAAATGTAGTATAAAAGTGTACAAAAAGTATAGTAAAAAGTGAAGATGAAAATATAGTGAAATTGTACTATTTATAGTATAAAAGTGTACAAAAAGTGTAGTGAAAGTGCAGTTAAAAAGACTTTGCCAAATTTGACACTTTGACTAAGCTTGAATTTCTTTGACGGAGTTTGTAGTTTTGGCTGAGTTTGAATTTTCTTATATAAACCAGCTCCTCTTCAAAAAATTTGCCCATATCTTCTTGTCTCTCAACCACTATCATATCCAATCTTTTATACAACATATTCTTTTCATTAGATCTATGGGTAAGTGATTACAGTGGCTCAAACAACTATCTGCATGTTTGCACATTTTGCATTCAATGTCACTAAACCCAATAACCCCTAACCCTAACCTAACCAAATGTAGATATCAAATATAGTACCTACGCATGGCTTTCTACCAGTCTATAAATCAAGAGATATGAATATGATTTGACAAAGTGGCAGCTATTTTAAAATGTCATATCATGTGGACATTTTTTTGACTTTACCAAAATTCAACTATCTAGTACTTGATATCAGCTTTCTTGGCCTTAATAACTGTTTCAACCCTTCTAGACATGCTTTCTGATTATATTTGACATTGTTCCACAGAAGTCTTCTCCTACTCTACCACTATTCTTTTCCATAATTAATCAACTTCTGTAAAAGCACTTCTAGAAGCTAAATGATATTTTGTAAGGTGATTATAAGCATTTTCAATGGGGTTAAGGTTTGGAGATTGTGAAGATCAACCTAAAGTATGATTTCCTACTCTTAAAACCATCTGTGTGCTCTTCTAGAGGTATATTTTAGGTCATTATCTTGTTGAAAGATAATATCATCTCCTGGAATTTCAGATTTCTATATGCTTTAAGGCAATTGTTCCTTCCAAATGATCATATATTGTTCAGCATCCACCCTTCTTTCAATCTCACTCAAACCTCCATACCATCTCACCCTATGTACTTCCCATATCATTAGTAAAACCCCTTGAACCTAACTATATTCTTGATATCTCTAGTAATTAGCCTCATACTCTTGTCTATCTAATCCAATCTTGTTGATTTTCATCTCATTTGGCTAATATAATTCTCTTCCAGTCCTCCACACTCTAATGCTAAGAATCTAGATTAATCTTTTTCTATGGTTGACTCAAAAAAGAGGGTTTTTCTTTTTCACTACACCTATCAATGAAATCTTCTTGGAATATTTTTCACTCTCTGTAAGGAGACAGGAAAGTGAACAATAGAACTGATTGATTAGGTAGCTGGGACAATGTTTTGGCCTTACTAGTTATGATTTGCTAAACAATAACTCTCTTGTTATAGCAAAAAACTTGAAAAGATGACCATTGTGAAGCCTAGGCCTCTCTAATTGAGTTACCTAAAGGTCCTAGGCTGCTGTAAACTTCCATATGTCACTTTAGAAGATAAAGCTTCTGATAGAAAGTCTAAGAAAGAAAAAAGAGATGATGTTGTGTCTTTAAGAGAAAGAAATGAGTATTATGATGATAGTGAGCAAATAAACATAGGTTGGTGGTGTTTATATATGTTAGCTCATACATAGTTACATAATGGTGACATAATAGAACCATGTTTGAGCATATGTAATCATATTACAGCATGCTAGGGTCTAATATATATGATTAAAACATAAAGTCAAAAAACTATCTGCATGACATGTCATTTTAAAATAGCTGCCATTTTGTCAACTTATATCCATACCTCTTGATTTATGAACTGGTAGAAAGCCACAAGTAGGTACTATAATTGATATTTACATTTGGTTAGGCTAGGATTAGGGGTTATCAGGTTTAGTAACACTGAATGCAAAATGTGCAAACATGTGGACAGTTGTTTGGGCCACTGTACCTCTAGTGTGTCTATATCATTCTAAATTTTCGCTTTTTGATTACATAATATCAATTACTAATGGTAAGTCATTGTTATGCTCATGTAATACTATATCTATTTTAGGTTTAAGTTTGTTGATTAGCTTACATAATCCAATATCTATTTTAAGTTTGAGTTTATTAGGCATGCTTATGTAATTATATCATGCCATAAAGGGTTAAAAAAGTAAGGAAAGTATTCCAGTATATCCAGAACTCCAGCAATTCCAGACTATCTAGCTGGAAGTCTGGCCAGACAACAGCTAGTTTGCTGATGACCTACTTAGCATTGTGTTGCTGTAACTCCAACTCATAGCCGACTCAAGTTTGTTATGATTTCCCCTATTCTTACTCCTTTTACGGGAACCCCTAACTTCGGTCTACAACGTCGCCCTCGGCATACTCCTTTGGATCCTCCTCGTGCTCCTCGTGCCGTACCCGCTGAGTACAGCCTTCCTCCGTTCATTCCGACTCGTTCCTTAAGCACACCTCGTGATCATCACGTGCTCACCTCAAGGCTTCCCTTTAGCACTGCCTTGCTGCAGCTTCCATTCCAGCATTGCCTTGCTGCGGCTTCCTTTCACAACCTCGCACCACGAGCTCCCCTCGTGCTTACTCGAGTCATCCTTATTCCCGCTCCGGACCTTATCCTCGGTCCTTCTCCTGTCTTCGTGTCCGGACCTTATCCTCGGTCCTTCCCCTGTCCTCGTGTCCGGACCATACCCGTGGTCCTTCCCTGTTCCCTTGGACCTCATGGTCACTCCTAGATCCCCGTCTCTCGATCTCCGCCTCATGCACGCCTCGTTCCCTCCTCGTGCATTCCCTCGGCCTAACCCGAGCTCTCCTATACCGACCTCGCCTTTCCGGCTCCATTGACTCACTCAATATGAGTCATCGCCCTTGTCTCTGACTCACTATTGAGTCCACCTCCTTTTCTTCCCACTTCTTTGATTCCTCTTTCCCTTTCATAGAATACCCTCGACCCTATGCTCTCACGCGCATAGCCTCGGCTTCTCTTCCCGCATAGCCTACTTCCTGTGCTTTCCTTTCTTAGTCCCTTCTCTCCGTTTCCTTCGTATTCTATGACCTTCTTTCGCACAGCCCTTGACTGGTGCTGTTCTCTTTCTTCCTTTCTTGACATGGTCCGTGCCCCTTACCCTACGCTATATAAACCCTAGTAGCACGTACCATGTTCCCTATTCTTGATCTCCCTGGACTTCCCCTTAGACCCTAGTCCCTAGGCTCCCACCTAGTTCCCTAGATCTACCCCTAGTCCTTGTACTCCTTGCAATCTCAGCCTCCTTTGCTGATTCCGCGCTCGACCCGGTATATGACCCCTTGGCTGGCACTATCAGTGTGCAGCCCACGTCCCCGCGTACACCATCGACGGCATCAGCCAAGGACTCCCTCGTCCTAGACCTCACCAGGGCTACGTGCGTGCTTACCCAAGTACACACGTAACAAAGTTAGTGTTGCCACAGCTTCAAGCTGGCATTTTATATCTCATCATCTACTTGGTTAATATACATGTTCTCAGTGTAATAATGTGATTTTTAGGTGTTGTTATCAGTGAGATCCTTTTTGACTATCATTAATCTGACCATTTTTTAGTTATTTCATTTAAGCTATTTTGACAAAAGCTGAGCTAAAAGCGAAGCTAGGGCAATATCTTGAAAATGGCCAGATTACTATATTAGGGTGTATTAAGCAAGCTTATAGAGGCCATTCCAAACTACATTTCATACACTGATGATATTTGTCAAAAATGCAAAATGAGTGCACTAGATGGAATAAGCTGAGAAATGCAAAAGCTGAGCTGAGGCAACACTAACTCAAGTTACAACCAGGCACATGGTTTAGCCAAACCATGGAAAGTCAAGCCATAATCATGATAGCCAACTCAATCAGCTCAGCTAGTTGCAACTTCTGACTTCAAGTTGACTAACCACATCAATGGGATTATTCTATTGAGAAACACTACTATGAGAAAAGAAACCCCAAAATGCTGCTTAGTCATCAGAAACCCATGGAACTTGTACAATAGCTAAGGGTTTTTCAACTATTAAATTTTGTAACATCTCTGGCTCAGGCAATGTGATACATCCCCTCCATTGACAAAGATGAGCCACCACCAACAATCTCATTAACAGAGCTACTCAATAACTATTAAAGTCAAATGGAACATGCTACCTACTTGAATGTGCAAGTACTATTAGAGACAGCTGATTATCCACCCACTCCACCAATCCCACTATCCACCAGCACAGTTGAATGTGCAATGGTCAAATTGGAGGTATTGAGCGGCAATGCCCATTGCTTACCCATACCTGTATTCATAGTGGGTACACCCATGGGTCCATGCACAAGATGGCAAGTGCATGCATACAAGAACAAGTGCACTGCATTCGTGTGTGCGCTCATTTATGTGCAAGGTGCATGAGATGGCAAGGGCAAGGAGGACAAGAGAGCAAGTGTGCTCTCTCTTGTTCACATGCAGGCTGAGGGTGTCGAGGTGGCACAAGGGCAAGAGGGAGATGGTGCAATGAGATTGTGAGGCCAAGGAGAGTGAGAGGGCAAGTGTGCTCACAATACAGACATGTCGTCTGTGGTGTGCACACGCTTGTTCACACATAGCCTAAGGGTGAGGGTGTCAAGGGTGAGGGTGAGGGAAGGTGGTGAGGGAGTGAGGTGGTCAAGGCAAGAGGTGAAAGGGAGAGCCTGAGGGTGAGGATGAGCATGGGTATGAATGCAGATGCATTGTCTGCATTCGTGCTCATGCTTGTTCTTGTGCATTGCATGAGATGAGGTTGGGAGGGAGGGAGGAGTGAGGGTGAGGGCGAAAGGGCAAGGGCAAGGATGAAAGAGCGAGGATGAAGCAAGGGTGAGAGGGTGAAAATGACGATGGAGGGAGGGGGCAGAATCAGAATGAGGACAAGGGTGAGCATGTGCATGAGTGCAGACAATGCGTCTGCATTATGCCCACACTCATACTTGTGCATGGCATGAGATGAGGGTGGGTAGGAGGGAGGAGCAAGGGCAAGGGTGAAGACGAGCACAAGACGAGTGTGGGCATGATGCAGACATGTTGTCTGCATCATTCCCATGCTCATTCTTCCACATGGTGCGTGATGATGAGGGAGGGGGCAGAACAAGGACGAGCACATGCACAAGTGCAGACAACACATCTGCACTTGTGCATATGCTGGTTCTTGTGCATGTGAGAGTGAGGGCAGCAAGAGCAAAAGCAAGGCAAGGGCGAGGGTGAGGGTGACGAGGGCAAAGGCAGGGTGAGGGCAAGGATGAGACAAGGGCAAAGGCAAGGCAAGGGTGGGGGCAGTGGGGGCAGAGGCAAGGTGAGGGTGAGGGCAAGAGCAACGAGGGCAAGATGAGGGCAAGATGAGGGCAGGCAAACCCTGATGGTTGGAAGGGGGTTAAGTGAGTGAGCGAGTATGGCAACTTGCTCACCATGCTGTGCCACTTGGTCAAACTGTTAGAAGGGGTTGAGTAAGTAAGCGAGTGAACCCACACTGTGACTCACCTGCTGTATGGAACTGGGTTCTGGTCTGTTCGAGTTGGAAGGCATAGGAGGTGGTGGTGGTGTATGAACTGTCCAACTATTGGGTCCATTCAAGTGGTGGGCCATGTGGTTGCAGTCCCAGCAGAAAAGTGTGACTTCCATATTTGGACACCATTTGAGTGGAGACAGCCAGGATGGCATGTCATTCACATTCTGGGACATTGAGGGAGATATTAAAACCAACTGATATATACAGTGAGTGAAAAAACCCTTGCAATGTTTTACTATTTTGGCCTAGGTGCAATGTAGCACATGAAGGCGTGGGAATGGCGCTTATCCTTGGTGGGGTGGATGATAGAGGGCTCCCTCAGCTACAATTCGGTCCCTGGATCATGTGATTTGGCACAGCCAATGCCAATATATGTTAATTTTAAAATGACTATGTCATTGCAAGGGTTTATTCACTTTTATGCTTGCTAGTGAAATCTCTATTAAATGAGATGATGTTTGTGTTTGTTTGGTCCTATAAACACAGATACACATATAAACAATATGTCTGAGCTTGAATAAGTTCACACGCTTCTTTGTTCACAACCATTACCATCATGAGATCCATCTCTTCTACTCAAAAGAATACCATCTTGACTATGCTTGATGCTGGTCATTCTGCTTCCTCTATTGCTTCCACCACTGGCCTCAATGTCTCTACCATCTCTAGGCTTCGTTCCAAGGAGCACTCCACCCTACAGAAGTCCACTGGAGGTC
>JBBPJJ010000699.1:0-15437 GCA_038088635.1 Veloboletus limbatus
CAAACAGCCTCTGTATGATTGAGATCCAGTATGTTATGGCAAAAGTCCAAAAACTGTTACAATGGTGTTCCTGTTTTAAAACAGTCATATCTTTGCAACCCCTAGGCCAAATCACATGACCCAGGGATTGCATTGTAGCCACGGGTTTGTACTTTGTTTGGTCTCACCAAAGCGAAGCGATATTCCCACGGGTGGTTGCGGGGCGCTTTGCGCCCTGGTTTGGGGTTAGTTATTGTAACACTTTTTGGAGTCACTGTACAAGGTATTTGGTCACTCTGGATGGTCCACTTCAGGCTGGGTATGATCTGATGATCTGGCGAGTACATCTGGTACCCTTGATCCAACTGACGTCTCTAGGTAGCATCTTGAGCTTCCCTTGTCGATGTGGCTTGTTGACAGTTCCTATAGGCTATACACAGTCTGTAAAATGTGTACAGTGCATCTGAATTGCCTGATATGGCCTCAACGTCACGGATTGACGAGGTAAGTCAGTTCTCATCTGGATGTAGTGGCTTGCTCATCTTGTAGATCATGGCTTGAGCTTTCCACACCGGCGTGGCGGATTGGCAGATTGGAGAGGACATCTGTGACGTCTAGGAAGTGGTGGTGATGGCTCAGGTACGTCGCCATTCTTGCACTTGTGCCGTTTGACAGGATTGACTGCAATGTTAGCTAGTGGTCTCGTCTTGACTCGTTTCAAGTCATGGTGTGCACAGCTCGTTGCGCCATCATTACCACACAGTATCCCATCATCTCCAACATCAACACCATCGCTCTTGAGGCCTCCATTGCCCCCATCGCCTTGTCGGTCGTCCCGCTCGCCCAAATAAGCTCTTGGCTTGCCAAACAGACTCGGCGTGCTTGTTGTGTCGATGGCACCATTGTCCTTGCGTCCTTGACGCTCTGGTATGGTGGGTGTAGCTGCGGGTACGTGTGCTGTGCGCTCATTGTCTCTTGATGTTGCCCGATACCTCCTGGGCCTGTGAATGGCCTCCTGGCCTGGTATCTCTACTTGGAGAATTAGGCTTCGTTGCGCAAGTATGTCAGGTGGTTCGGGTGAAGCCTTGATTAGGTAATGATATGGTAGGTTGATCTACCGTGTGCCACAGGTGCGGTGGACTCCATTTGTCTGGATTTGGAGCAGGATGTAGTGGAGTGGAATCTGTAGGTAGGATTAAGAAATAGGTAGGTACTGGTCAGATTGTATTGCCAGTGTATCACCTCCTCAATCCGAGCAGTGTCGGAGGCATGCTGGGCACCCCATTGCTCAAAGCGGTGTCAGGAGAGGAGGTGCTGGTGTTATCAGGTTGCGACTTTGTTCAACTGCATAGTATGTGCCAGTTGGGTGGTGTGACAGTGTAGTTGTCGGTGTCAGTGGCGTGAAGCGTGCTGGATGGGCCGGTATTTCCCCCGGTTGGGTTGTGATGTCTGCTGACCTATGTAGGCACTGGGTGTTGCATGCCAGTCTGCTGGCTGTGTAAGCACTGTGGGAGCTGGTGTCTGTTGGCCATGTGGGCACTATGGGAGCTGCATGTCCACTTGTCCTGTATAGGTTCTGCATGTTGCGTAGTTGACCTCTTGGATGTGCCATTGGGTATGATGGCCCAGGGCTGCTCGACACAGAGTCAGAGGCTTACACTGTGTGTTACGTGTGAGCTGGGTAAGCTTGCACGTATCCGCAAAGTAACTAGGACTGGGGCTAGGACTAGGACTTGGGAAGGCCTCTTTGGAGGAACCTTTACTGGGACAGAGGGACTAGGGGACCAAAGTTGACAAGTTTGCTGGGCAAGACTAAGCGTAGTATTGCAGAGCTCAAAGTTAGAGAATACAGGTTGTGCTAATGGGGTTTATATACTTGCGAGAAGCGAGCATGGACCAAGGCTTAGAAAAGAAAAAGGACAAAAAAGGATAGAGATAAAGAATAGTATGGAATACGATGGAAATGGAAAGAACCCTGTTGAAGGGCAGAGATTAATGAGGCTATGTATGACTCAGTCAGGTGAGTCATTGGAAGGCAAAAGAATCAGGGAGAAGGAAATGTATGTAATCTCAATGATGAGTGAAGGGTGAACCTGTAGGCTACCATGAAGGAGTCATCGAGGGAGATCAAGGAAATGGTAAAAGAAAGTAGATAGAGAATAAAACGTAACACTGTGTTGGCTATTCCGTGGGTGTGGCGAGTGGTCCGTTGGTCTGTCCGACGTGTTGTCGCAGTGATGTACCATGAGGTACGATAGGCTGCTCATTGGGGTTGCGAGGCTTATGCCATGGGTTTAGCCTGTTTGGCCTATCTGTGTGTCCTGCAAGTGGGTTCGCTGGTTTCGATGTTGTAGCTGCATCATCAGTGGCTCTGACAGATCTCGTTGAGAGGGCTAGGTTTCCATCCTACTTGAGTGGTCTGGGCATGCATCTGTTTGTTTGCATCGCTTCAGTTGGATCTCATAGGCGGTGGTTGACCCGGAGGTCATTACGGCAGGGTCCCAGGTGAGCTCACTGGCAGGTGGCTCTGGCTCTGGTGAGTCTCATCCGTAGTGTTGGGGTCATCACAGGGAGTTGTTCTCTCCTGTGTGGTTCATGAGTGGAGGCTGGGCTCCAGGCACTGAGGGCTTTTCTCAGTTGCTGGGTCTCATGAAGCCCGTCCATGCTAAGCGGGGCTCATAACCTCTTAGAAAACATGACAACTATAAGGAGGGGTTACACTACATACAGGTGAGTATTGAATGTAAGTAAAGCTATGTAGAATAGGCTTACCTCCAGTCATCATGATATGAGACTGGAGGGAAAAGGAATGAGTGATGCATGTGTCAACACATGCAGTGTCCATAAATGGAAATGGATATCCACGAAGGGCTGGATCTCCAACACATACAACAAGGAATAACCCAGCCCACCGGCTTTCAACCTGAATAGAAATTTTCATGGACTGGGGTAGTGCATCAGTTGCTCAAAATTTCTGGCAGGTCAACTCACAATGTATGTGGGAATATCTCTACCTTGGATAAAGATATCACCATGAAACTGAACAGATATATCAAGGTCATCAAGCATGAACCCATGTGGTTGGGGAATTGTCCTGACATTGATGATAATCAACATTCTTGCAGTGAGTGAGGGAACTTGAAAGTGGGAACGTGGAAGCCTGCTGGAGAAATTGCCCAACATTCAAAGTGGGATCACATGATTTTTCCTCCCCATTGAATAGTGAGAGGTTGATAATTGGTTGATTGGTTGGCTGACATGACATATGGATGTACTATACTTTGCAAGTTAGTAGAGTGCCATGTATTGAACTGAAAGATCTGCTACTAGTAACCACCAGTCTGATAAGTATTGATTGAAGCAAGTGCCCAAGGAAAGAGTGCAATAGGTGAAAATTAGCATCACAGTGACAAAGGGCTTGATTTCAGGTCATCTACTACAATATGCTAGACAAATAACATGAGCTACAATATAGATAAATCACTACACGGGAAACTCGCCATGGATCCCATCAAACTCAATGGGATTTCCGCCTGGAAGGAACTGACAAACCTCAAAGGAGTTTGCTCCTTTGCTAATTTTTACCGTCATTTCATCCAGGACTATTCAACCATTGCCCAAGCATTGATTGATCTCACAAAGAAAATGTTTCCTTGGGGGTGGACCCCCAAATGTCAATATGCCTTCGATACCCTCAAGGCTAATTTCCTCTCTCGCCCTGTCCTCCCACTTCCGGATGTGTCATGCCCTTTTGCCATTGCCACCGATGCCTCAAAATAGGCTACTGGGGGTATTTTGTTACAGTCGGACACGAATAGTGATTGGCATTCATATTCATACATCCTTTAGCCCAGTGGAACACAATTATAATATTCACAATTGGAAACTCCTCACCATCCTCCATGCCCTTCGTGTTGAACATGCTATCTTTTAGCTGCCTTTGCTCCTATTTCTTTTCCTCTTCATATTTACTTAGAGTAGCTTATATAATTGTACATCACATGTCACTATATAAGATTCGAACTCAACATCTGAGTTCTAATAACATCTTGTTCTCCAACCACAACCATCGTCTGCCTCAAGTCCCTTCAGCTCAGCACCAACCAATGTGAGTAGCCTAAATTGCCTCTGCATTCTGTGTTGTCAAATACTTCACACTTGGCGCCATTATCTCATTGGCTCTCCCTCTCCTATTCAGGTCTTCATTGACCACAAAAACCTTACTTATTTCTGCCAGGCTCAATTATTAAATCCGTCTCAGCTCCTCCCTTGGTGACGTATGAGTGATACACCACCCGATGGACTAACTACTTCAACAGACCTCCAAGCTAAGCCAGATCATGCCCATGCAACAATGGACATGGTCACCCCAACACCATGCATGACCACCAGTCCTGCACTTATGCTCGCAGCCAGATAGGAGACATCACTTCCATGCTCTGAGGGTCAAATCGGAGAGTAGTTGAAAGGGGAGGAAGAAACATCTTATGCAACAGGCCAGTGCCCAAGAAGCAACACTACATGCAAGACCAACCAAATCATACAAGAAACTGCAACAATTCTCAAAACTCGGCCCATTACCTGTTTACTTCTCTTCCTTTCTTCTTCTCTTCCGCTCCCTTATTTCCTACCTGTACCCAATCATTCTGTGATCTGAGTACATGTCTTTTCATACACAAATCAGCACTTCTCTAACATCTGCTCATCATACATGTTGATGCTGATTGAAAGCTCAGTGTATCTAAAACTGCTGGAGGGAACAGCAGGACCAGCAGGGAGGCTTAACCTTGCCAGCCAGGACATTTACACAAGCAGGGATGCGGTGGAGCTTCAGTGCCCCTTCATGATATATAGCTTAGTATTGTCCTACATAGGGTACATACCCCAATGGGATAGAAATGGATACAAAAAATTATTATTATTATTATTAAATTGCTGGCAAGCCCACTGGCTTCTTGACCTTACCAATTTTGATTTGCAGATTGATCATGTGCCCGGCAAAGTCCTTGCTGGGCCAGATGCTCTCTCTCACCAACCTGATCATATCTCTGCCAACAACTCAGCCGACAATGCCAACATTACTCTTCTCCCCACTCCCTCTTGTCCGTCTCATCAATGACACCATGGACCAGCAGGTTCAGAAGGCTTCAGACTCAGATCCCGTCATTCTTGATTAGCTCCACCCTCACCCTATTCCTGGTTCTACTGCTGCTCGTAACCCTGCCAATTGGTTTTATGCTGACGGCAAGCTTTCCTACCAAGGTCGATTCTACATTCCCTGTGATCATGCTTTGTGCTGCTCGGTCATGTTTGAGTGCCATGATCATGAAACGGCAGGACACCCGGGCTATCTTAAAACACAACAGCTCATCGCTGCCCAGTACTGGTGGCCTGGTCTTGTCCAGTATGTCCACTGCTACATGGATGGTTGTGCTGTGTGTCAGCAGAACAAAGCCAACACTCATCCTTCTCATCCCCCTCTTTCCCCTCTTTCTTCCTTGTGCACTTGCCCCCCTTTCAGCAAGTCTCATGTGACCTCATTACTGGTTGTCCTCCTTCTGCTGGCTTCAATTCCCTGTTGGTCGTGATCAACCATGGCCTTACGAAGGGGGTAATTCTCTGCCCTACTACCTCCACCATCACTGCCAAGGACATTGCCTCCCTCTTCTTCGGCCTCTATGACAAGATTATCTCTGACTGAGGTCCGTAGTTTGCTTCTTCCTTCGCTAAGGAGTTGGGATACCTCCTAGGTTATAAACTCACTATCTCCACCGCGTATCACCCCCAAACTGATGGTAAGACAGAACGGGTCAACCAAGAAGTTGAAACATACATATACATGGATGGCGTGACTCCAGCTGAATTTCCACCAAGAATCCAGTGTGCAAGAATCAAGGCGCATAGGCTCGGATTTGTCCATAATAGTGTGCATAAAGCACTCAGCACGACCATTTTGTTGGGGAATGTGAGGGGCACTCTGGAGGATGCATATCCCCTGAGAGGCAAGCGGCTCGTCGAAAGCTTTGGACTTGTACTCTCCCCCTGCATCAGATATCCATCCTTGAACTTTAGCGTCAAATTGGGTGGACACCATCGCTAAGAAGTGCTTGGTTGCCTGAAGGGCATTGTCCTTGGTGTGCCATAGTGTGCTCCACCCATATGACGTATAGTCATCAAAGAATGTGATAATGTACCGGTATTTGTGGTACAATGTGATGGGGAAGGACTTAACGTCTGAATGGATAAGCTCGAAGGGCACTGTGGCTCTCCTGAGATCCGGATGGAAGGTGTGAGCAGGAGTTTTATCCTCCACACAACCTTTGCAGGTTTTGTCTTCCTTCAGTATCTTAAGTGAAGAAGGAAAATTGTGCGTATGTTTCGCAGCATGTTTCATCACATCCTTGGAAGGATGTCCCATTTGTTTGTGCATGGTCTCAAAGTCAGGAGTTACTGTTGAATGGTGATGGCCAGTGATATCCTTGATGGTATACATATTATGGCCCATGCGGCCTGGTTTAAAGGACGCAAGCATTGTGTCATCACCAAACAACATGTTGATGGACTCTGCATTTCCTCTAACCTTGGCGCCAGTGTTTAGCATTTGGCCCATAGATACCAATCAAACTCCTGAGTTGGGAATATGTCCCACATCAAATAGAGTCAGGTTGCACACTTTGTTTTGTGCATCTTTCCACTGCAGTTTGCAGTTGCCTGTCTCTACGACGTATATGTGACCAGAGGTAGTCGATATGGGAATCTTATTCTTTCCAAGCGATGTGTAATCACTGAAGATGGACTGATCCAGAGTAAAATGCATTGAAGCACCTGAATCAAGGATCCAAAGTTTGCACCCACAATGATCACACTTAGTATTAGAACCGTGTGTGCACACAATGTCCATTGCATTTGGTACACTATATACATCCTCTACTCTACTTGACGCTGTATAAGAAGCGGAGGGTGAGGAGTGCACGGTAGTAATCATTGGATTAGTGACGAACCTTGCTTCCATGAAGTCATTGACTTTGGAATCGTAGATGTTGATGATGTTGTCTGTGTCCCAGATTTTGCCAATATGGCTAACCCAGCACCTAGAGCGCTTGGAGGGATGTTCTGGCTCATTGAGGTCTTCCTCGGTGAATACACAGTTGTATTGCACTGGGGAGAGAGGAGGAGAGGGGGCAGAAGGCACAATGGGTGCCAATGGAGGAAGTGCGACGAGCGGTGTCACAGTGATGGAGGTAGATGGGATGGGAGATGACGGAGGTGGGGGCAACAAGAAGTTGAGCCATTGGAGGAGTGGGAGAGCCGTGTCAATAGACCAGATTGTCTTGCAGGACAGGTGGATATTGAGCTGATGTGTGAACGCAAAAGTGTTATGTTTCCCCCTTCTCTTAGTCCTTTTACGGGAACCCTAACTTCGGTCTACAACATTGCCCTTGGCATACTCCTTTGGATCCTCCTCATGCTCCTTGTGTTGTATCCGCTGAGTACAACCTTCCTATGATCATACCGACTTGTCCCATAAGCATGCCTCACTCATCACGTGTCTACTGTTACAATTTACTGGACTTACCTTTTGTTTCTTCGTTCCTTTCCTTTCATCTGGATGACCTTTCTACAGTAACCTGCAGGTTCACCTTTCTTCCGTCATCAAGATTACTACACGTTTCCTTCATTCCAATTCTATGGACATCCATACCTGACTCACTACCTGAGTCATACTTAGTCACGTAGTTCTCTGCCCTTCAACAGGGTTCTTTCCGCTTCCATTGCATTCTGCGATGTTCTTTCATATGTCTTTCTTTGTCCTCTTTCCTTTCTTAGCTATGGTCCATGCTAGCCTCTCTCAACATATATAAACCGTACTAGCACGAACTGTACTCTTTAACTTTGAGCTCCGTGATTCTAGTCTTAGTCTTGCCTCTCTGTTCGACGACTTCAGCCCCACCCCTCAGTCCCAGTAAAGGCCTCTCTATAACGAAGCCTTCCTCAAGGTCCTAGTCCTTGACCAAGTCCCAGTCACCTTGCGGATACGTGCGAGCCTACCCGGCCCACACGTAACAAAAGCTCAAAGTTAACTTCTACATGGCCACTACTATCGTGAGCCGTATCCTTCTTCACCCTGTCGTCTAGTACTCCCAGAACGTCGAGAACAACACCTCGACATCCACCCCCAGTTATCCCAGAATCATCTGACGACGAAGAACCCTCCGATTTCTCAGACCAAGATGAAGATAACGAAGAAACTTTGCCAGTAACCCCAGTACAACCCTCACCTCGATCCCCTGTACCTGCTCAACCTTCGCCTCGATCCCCTGTCACCCTACTACCAATGACTAACCGACCCACTGAACTTTGGCTCAATGCTCCCCAGGAGTTTGATGGAAACTATTCCGAATACCCAGGATGGTACAACAACGTCGTATTCTACCTTAGCACCAATTCCGAGATTTAGAACAACGACGCCAAGCAAATCGCGTTCGCTCTTTCCTACATGAACAAGGGATCAGCCAAGAGCTGGGCAGCTACATTTCGCGTCAGTTGCGTACAGAATGATGGCACTCTTAATATGGGTACCTGGGCTTCCTTCACCGCTAAGCTCAACAGAGCCTTCAAGCACCATGATGTCGTCAACCAAGCAATCGGATGGCTTTCCACCAAGAAGATGGTCCTGAACAAGGGCGTGTTTACCCCTTCCCTTAGCCTCTACACCACTGAGTTCCAAACCAACACTGCATGCGCCGGGATTACCGACCACAACGTTTTGATCGGATATTACTCTGCTGGAATGCCGTCAAACCTAATGATGCGCATTATGACTATGGACCCAGTGCTGGACTCAATTGACAAATGGTATGAAAAAGCCGCATCATTCAACGCAGCCTGGGACAGAGTTAGAGAAATTAAAGCACGTACCTCTCATACGTCCACTCCAGTCTCACGGCCTTTTTCCTTTCCTCGCAAGGATCCAAATGCCATGGAGGTTGACGCAACCACAATCACTAGACCACCCAAGCTTACGCCTGAATCCTGAAAGGAATGCCAGGAACGAGGACTCTGTTTTAAATGCTGTCTTCCCGGTCACTCAGCCACCAAATGTAAAACTTGCTTTGTCAATACCAAAGATACCTGGAGAGAAAAGAAGCAAGAAGATGTCGATATAGTGGTAAAAAGAACTGACGAAGAAGAGACGGGAGAAATCCCGGACTTGATGGAATGTGACGATGAAGACGACGAAATCCTTGTCAACAAAGTCCAGTCTTTTTAACTGGAGAGTCTGTAATGACATCAGCCTCTCCTTCTCATACTAAATACTCGCCTGTACAATCCACATCCAAGAAATCACTATTCATAACCACCATGTTATCGATTCCCACGAGTACTATGAAAACCGTCGTCACCACCGCCCTCATAGATTCAGGAGCACATATCAATTGCCTTGATTGGGGTTTCGCCCAAAAGAACCGGATTCCCTGCACCCGACTGCCAAGTCCGATCCCAGTCAAAAACGTCGACAGATCCCTGAACATCAAAGGGACGATACATTTCACCGCTGACCTTTACGTTACAATCGGACACACCACAACCAAAGTTCTTTTCCACGTCATGGGATGTGGCAACGATCACATTATCCTAGGATTCCCATGGCTTCAACAAGAAAACCCCGTTATCAATTGGAAGAAAAACCAACTACGATTTAGATCTGAAATCGATCGATCCGATGATCTCATTGCTGAGAATCAAAACCATATTCGGAAAACTCAACAACACCCAGGATATTACAAAACCGAACCTCATCCAGTACGCCACACTGCGATTACCCACACATTCGACAAAAAGTTGTATGACTACCTCAAAATAAATAACGAAGATTTCCTTCAACCAGAAGATTTTATCAAGAAAGCGGTAACGTCTTACTGCATTAACCGAGTTATCAAAGGTGACTCATGCTATCTAACTCCACGATGTGTATCTCCTGCTATGGTAAAAGCATATACTACATCCACAGACTTGGCGATACAAAATCTTGCCCTCAAACCAAAAGTAACTCTTCCAGCCGAACACAGCGACTATCAATCAGTATTTTCGGAAGTCGCTGCAGGAACTTTACCACCAATTCGACCTTACGACCACGCGATCAACCTAAAAGAGTCTTTCACTCCCAAAATCAGTAAACTGTACCCATTATCCACTGATGAAACCAAGGCAGCCGATGACTTCATTGAGGAGCATCTTAAAACTGGCAAAATCCACCCCTCGAATTCCCCACAAGCCTCACCATTCTTCTTCGTCAAAAGAAAAGATGGTAAACTTCACCCCTGTCAAGATTATCGTTACTTAAACAAACATACTATCCGAGACGCTTACCCTCTACCACTCATTACAGATCTGATCGACAAACTAAAAACAGCAAAACATTTTACCAAGTTTGACGTCTGATGGGGTTACAATAACGTTCGGATTAAAGACGGCGACCAATGGAAGGCAGCGTTTATCACGCATCGGGGGTTGTTCGAGCCAATGGTTATGTTTTTTGGCATGACTAACTCCCCCGCCACCTTCCAGCGCTTTATGAATGACTCATTCCGCGATATGATAGCAGAAGGATGGTTGGTCATTTACATGGATGACTTACTAATTTACTCCCCTGATAGTGAGAGCCACGAACGCAATACCAAACACGTTCTTCAACGTATGCACGACTTAGGGCTACACCTCAAATTGGAGAAATGCGTCTTCGATACCTCAGAAGTTGAATATCTCGGCATGATCGTCAAACCGGGGCAGTTAGCCATGGATCCTATCAAATTGGACAGTATTCGCACCTGGAAATCTCCCACCACTCTCAAGGAAGTTCGATCTTTTCTCGGTTTTACGAATTTCTATCGTTGCTTCATCCATAATTATTCTACCTTAGCTCGACCGTTGATTGATCTAACTAAGAAAACTGTCCCTTGGGATTGGACCCCAGACTGCCAAGCCGCTTTCGACTTGCTTAAAACAATATTCCTAACTAAGCCCGTTCTTCAACTCCCCGACGTCTTTAAACCATTTGCCATCGCTACCGATGCCTCCAAGTGGGCAACGGGAGGCATTCTTCTCCAATCCGATACCAATGGCGACTGGCATCCCTGTTCATATCTCTCACAATCCTTTGCACCTGCCGAACGGAACTATGATATCCATGATCGAGAACTTCTTGCAATTCTTTGCACCTTGCATGCCTGGCGGCATTACCTGATTGGTTCTCCTCATCCGGTCCAGGTGTTCACCGACCACAAAAACCTCACCTACTTTCGTCAAGCTCAGTTACTCAACCGTTGCCAGGTTCGCTGGCTGCTGGATCTGCAGGATTTTGACCTGCACATCACTCATATTCCCGGTAAATTGCTCACTGGCCCTGATGCCCTCTCCCGTCGCCCGGATCATATTCCCGCTGGCACTTCCTCCGATAATGCTGATGTTACCCTCCTCTCCGATTCCCTCTTCGTCCGGCTTATTGATGACACTCTGGATCGGCAAATCCGGAATGCGTCCACTTCCGATTCCCTCGTTCTCGATTGGCTGCACCCTTGGCCCATCCCTGGTTCTTCCGCCACCCACCTTTCGTCAGATTGGTCTTACGCCAACGGCAAGCTCATTCCTTGCAATGATCTCCTTCGTCGCTCTGTGGTGTCTGGGTGCCACAATCATGAAATGGCAGGACACCTGGGTTATCTCAAGACTTGCCAATTGGTCGCTGCACATTACTGGTGGCCCGGCTTGGCTCAGTATATCCGCCGTTATATTGAAGGCTGTGCGGTCTGTCAGCGGAATAAATCTAACACTCACCCTACCTGTCCTCCGCTCATGCTGATTCCTTCCGCTTGCACTTGTCCTTTCCAACAGGTTTCCTGCTATCTGATCACCGGTCTCCCGTCCTCCGCTGGCTTTGACTCTCTTCTGGTCGTGGTCGACCATGGCCTTACTAAGGGGGTAATTCTCTGCCCTACTACCGCCACCGTCACCGCCGAGGGCATTGCCTCGTTGTTTTTTACTCACGTCTTTACTCAGTTTGGTCTCTACGAGAAAATTATTTCCGACCAAGGTCCTCAATTCGCCTCTTCCTTCGCTAAAGAATTGGGGAGACTTCTCAGTTACGAACTCGCTATCTCCACCGCCTATCACCCCCAGACCAATGGCGAAACAGAACGTGTGAACCAGGAGATAGAAACCTATTTACAGATCTTCTGTGGAAATGAACCCACAACTTGGGCCAACCACATCGCAATGGCAGAATTTGCACATAATCATCGTCCTCATTCAGTTACGGGAAAGTCACCGTTCTTTCTCATGATGGGCTTCGAACCCCAAGCCTTACCCACAGTTCTCCCATCATCTAACCTTCCCGCAGTCAATCAACGGTTATCGACTCTTACGGCGGCACGAAACGAAGCCCTTGCGGCCCATGAGCTAGCTCGACAGACCATGGCGGCAAGATCAAAACAACAATTCACCCTGTTTAAATTAGGAGAAAAAGTATGGTTAGAAGCAAGAAACTTAAAACGCCTGGTAGTTAACCCCAAATTCGCTGCAAAACAAGAAGGACCATTTATCATTACAAAAATTCTCTCACCCATCACGTATCAACTACGCCTCCCAAAGACTTGGAAAATTCACTCGGTATTCCACGCCTCCCTTCTTTCTCCCTATCATGAGAACGATACTTACGGAACGAATTTCACACAACCACCACCGGACTTAATAGATGGCGAAGAAGAGTATGAAATTGAGGAAATCCAACGCCATCGTGGTTCCGCAGCACACCATTCTTTCCTAATCTGATGGAAAGGATACACAGCCGAAGAAGACTCGTGGGTTCCCGAGCGGAACTTGAAACATTCCGCAGCACTGTTAAACGACTATAAAAAACGTCACAAGCTTTGACAACCCCCGTCCTCTCTTTCCCTCCCGTTTTATGTTTGATTTCGTTCCAAAAGAAAAACTCTCTGACTTCATCTTCCGATTTCACTACAAAGTCCCCAGTTCTCATTCAGCCGAACACGCTTACTTTTGTCGCTACAACTATTGTCCTTTTCATCACACTTTTTAATTTCTTTTCATCTTCCCCTCCTTTTCATTTATCATGAGTATGACCTATGCCGTCCGCTCTGTTTCCCCCATTCCTGAATTGGTCGACGACACCTCCTCCTCCCATTCCTTCGTCACCGCCCCAGAACCGATCCATCTCCAACTTCACAACGACTCCGACGTGCAAAACGACTCTGATTCCACAACTGCAGAAGCAGGGTGGGGAGAGAGTCCCGACAATGCCTGGCAGGTGGCGAGACCAGCAATAGATATGCCCGATCCTTTTGCTACACGACCTATTAGTTCTCACCTACCGATTTTATCGGTTCTTCTTCTCCCAGCGTCTCACCGTCTCCGTACCGACTCGCCAGATGACACATATGCCCAGGTCCTCCTCCACCGCATCACCAATTCCCGCCTGACTATCCCAGTCACCAGTCACCTCGACTATGGCTCCCCCCTCCTCGCGCTGTATAAGGCTTTAATTGAGACCGAACGCATGGATCTCCTAGTATGAAACAACTCCACCAATCCCGACGCCCACATGACTCTTGTTGTGGGAGTCCTTCAACACATTCGGGATCACTTACGTGGCACGCTTGTCACCGTGGGGTATCAGCTCCATTTCGGAGAGTTTCTGGCAGACGTCGAACGATATACCTGGGAACTTGCCCTTGCACAAGGAGTTCCACCTCCCTCTTATTCGTCTCTCTCGACCCCAAGCGCTTCCTCCTCTCCTCTTGACCCTGCCATTGAAGCATCACTCGCTCACACCGACGCATGGCTCACTGGGCTTGACGGACGGCTCATTTTACCTCCTAATCACCCCCGCTACCCTGAAGCATGTTTTGAATGCCATCGCCTTGGCCACCATCGTGCCCAGTGTCCCCAATACCAATGCCCATTATGCCTCGTATGGGCTCCGGAACATGTGCAGGTTCGCTGTCCTAGTCGACCTAGACCTCGACCTCCCCGTCACCCGACTTCTTCCTCATCATCGGGTTCATCCCTCACTCAGCAGTCCCTTTCGGGCTCACTCCCGCATCCTCAGCAGCGTTCCTCTGCTCCTCGTCGTCATTGTACCGTCTCCCCCATTTCTCCGCTTCCCGACACCGAGGCACATGTGGACGACATCTGGGATGACGTCGCCTATGCTAATGTCACGGGCTCCCCCAGTGCTTATGCCCTGGATCTTTAGGTCGACCCTGCGGTACATATGTCCTTCAAGACCTGGTTCTCGTTGGAGACTCGAGACGTGGTGGGGGAGTAATGTTACAATTTACTAGACTTACCTTTTGTTTCTTCGTTCCTTTCCTTTCATCTGGATGACCTTTCTACGGTCACCCGTGGGTTCACCTTTCTTCCATCATCAAGATTACTACACGTTTCCTTCATTCCAATTCTACGGACATCCATACCTGACTCACTACCTGAGTCATACTTAGTCACGTAGTTCTCTGCCCTTCAACAGGGTTCTTTCTGCTTCCATCGCATTCTGCGATGTTCTTTCATATGTCTTTCTTTGTCCTCTTTCCTTTCTTAGCTATGGTCCGTGCTAGCCTCTCTCAACATATATAAACTGTACTAGCACGAACTGTACTCTTTAACTTTGAGCTCCTGTTAAAGTCAGGTCAAATCAACTCCGGCTACTCCGGTGACAACTCCAGGGTAGCGCGACTTGTCGGGACTTCGGCTTCAGCGACTTGAACGGAGCGCTGCGCCCTTGTCAGACTCTCGTCGAGCGACGGAGTTCGGTTGCGGAGTTCGGGATATGACAGCTCCGCAATTCTAGTCTTAGTCTTGCCTCTCTGTTCGACAACTTTGGCCCCACCCCTCAGTCCCAGTAAAGGCCTCTCTATAACGAAGCCTTTGTTAACATACGCTACATTTCATACATACACAACTACCTTTCCTATTTTAGTAACTCCTTCACACACTCGCTCGTTACCTACATTTCCGTACCGTTCCGTCCATTTCCTCAGTCGTTCATTCACTTGACTGAGGTATGTTACTGCACACTCATTATTACTTGTCAATCACTCACACTGTACCTAGCTCTGACTCTCATTAGGTACATAATAGAGTCGTTCATTCACTCGACTGAGCTCTGACTCTCATTAGGTTATGAGCCCCGCGTGAAAATATATTCATTGCGGAAATAACAAGTCGATAAGACTCACCGGATCAAACCCACATTCGTTTATCTCCCCATGTCTAACCAAGGCACGTCTGCGTCACCGACCACTCCCACAGTCCCGGCGAAATGGGACATTCCCTCATCGATCAACCACTACTTCCCGAAGAGTTCTGACGACCGCCTCGCAAATGAAAAAGGCTATTTCGTATGGGCGCACTGTATGCGAAAGGGGTTCCAACTCTTTGGA
>JBBPJJ010000700.1:3845-15432 GCA_038088635.1 Veloboletus limbatus
TCAACAAGGTCTAAACGGGGAGTCTGTAATGATGTCAGCCTCTCCTTCCTGCACTAGGTACTTGCCTGTACAATCTAAATCCAAGAAATCGTTATTCATAACTGTCACGTTATCGATCCCCATGAGTACCAAGAAAACCATCCACTACTTCCTTCATAGACTCAGGAGCGCATATCAATTGCCTCGATTGGGGATTCGTTCGAAAGAATCAGAATCCCTGCACCAGATTAGCAACCCCGATCCCCATCAAAAACATAGATGGCTCCCTGAACGCCAAAGGAACAATCCATTTCACCGCCAATCTTAACGTTACAATCAGACATGTTACCACCAAGGTTCTGTTCCATGTTATGGGATGCGGAAATGACCGCATCATCCTAGGATTCCCATGGCTCCAACAAGAGGATCCTGTTATAGATTGGAAAAGGAACCAACTACATCTCAGGCAAGAAAACGATCGATCGAACGACCTCACTGCCGAAATCAGGAATCATACCCAGAATACCCAACAGGCCCCTGGATATTACAAAATCGAACCTCACCTAGTACGCCATGCCTTGATAACCCACGAATTCGATAAGTGAGTTTATGATTACCTCAAAACTAACAACGAAAACTTCCTCCGACTTGAGGACCTTACTAGGAAAGCAGTAACGTCCTATTGTATCAATCACGTCATCAAAGGAGACAAACGTTATCTGACTTCACAATGCATATCCCCAGCCATGGTAAAAGCTTACACTACGTCAACAGACTTAGCCATACAAAACCTGGCCAACAAACCGAAAATAACTCTTCCAGCTGAATATGAAGACTACTAATTGGTATTCTCAGAAGTAGCAGCCGGAACTTTACTGCCAATTAGGCCATACAATCACGCAATCAACCTGAAAGATTCTTTTGTTCCCAAGATCAGTAAACTCTACCCATTATCCACTGACAAGACTACAGCAGCCAATAATTTTATTGATGAACATATCAAATCAGGCAAAATTCGTCCCTCAAACTCTCCACAAGCTTTGCCAATTTTCTTCGTCAAAAAGAAAGATGAAAAACTCTGTCCCTGCCAAGATTATCGTTACCTAAACAACCACACTATCCAAGATGCTTATCTCCTACCACTCATTACAGACCTAACTGACAAACTGAAGGCAGCAAAACATTTTACCAAGTTTGACGTCTGATGGGGGTATAACAATGTTTGAATCAAAGATGGTGACCAGTGGAAAGCGGCATTCATCACACATAGAGGATTGTTCGAACCAATGGTTATGTTCTTTGGAATGACTAATTCTCCCACTACTTTCCAGCATTTTATGAATGACTCATTCTGTGACATGATCGCGGAGGGATGGTTGGTCATTTACATGGATGACTTACTGATCTATTCCCCCAATAAAGACACCCACGAACGAAATACCAAACAAGTCCTCCAATGGATGACCGATCTGGACTTGCATCTCAAACTAGAAAAATGTGTTTTCGACACATCCAAAGTCAAGTACTTGGGAATGGTTGTCAAACCTGGCCAATTAGCGATGGACCCAGTCAAACTGGATGGTATTTCCACCTGGAAAGTACCAACTAGCCTTAAGAAAGTACGCTCTTTCTTGGGATTCGCTAACTTTTACCGTCGTTTTATTTGTGATTACTCTACCATAGCTTGCCCCTTCATCAACCTCACCAAGAAAACCGTTCCATGGGACTGGACGCCAGCCTGTCAAACCGCTTTCAATTCGCTCAAAACGAAATTCTTAACTAAGCCTGTACTCCACCTTCCTGATGTCACCAAACCCTTTGTCATCGCCACTGACGCTTCTAAATGGGCAACTGGTGGTATCCTCTTGCAATCCAATGCTAACGGGAACTGGCACCCTTGTTCCTATCTTTCACAATCCTTTGCGCCCGCCGAATGCAATTATGATATCTACGATCGCGAACTTCTTGCCATCCTCCGTGCCTTACACGCCTGGCGTCATTATCTCATCAGTTTCGCCTCACCCATTCAAGTCTTCACCGATCACAAGAACCTCACCTACTTTCACCAGGCGCAACTGCTGAATTGTCATCAGGCCTGTTGGCTACTCGATCTCCAGGACTTCGACCTTCGCATTGACCACGTCCCAGGGAAATTGCTTGTGGGCCCCGACGCTCTCTCTTGGCGCCCTGATCATATTCCTGCTGGCTCCCCCTCTGACAATGTGGATGTCACTCTCCTTCCCAACTCATTGTTCATGAACCTCATTGACGTCACCCTCAATCACCAAATTTGCAAGGCCTCCGCCTCTGACCCCGTCATCCTTGACTGGCTTCATCCCTGGCCTTTGCCCAGTTCTACAGCCACCCGTGTTCCTTCAGATTGGTCCTACACGGACGATAAGCTTTATTATCAGGGTTGCTTTTACATCCCATGCGAAGACGCTCTCCGGCGCTCCATTGTGTCCGGGTGCCACGATCATGAAACGGCAGGACACCCGGGCTACCTTAAGACCTGCCAGCTAGTCGCTGCGCACTACTGGTGGCCCGTCCACCGATACATTGCTGGCTGCGTGGTCTGTCAATGCAATAAGTCCAACACTCACCCCAACCATCCTCCTCTCATTCCTAATCTCTCTGCCTGCACCCGTCCTTTCCAGCAGATCTCCTGCGATCTCATCACTGGTCTCCCGTCCTCCGCCGGCTTTGACGCTCTCCTGGTCATGGTCGACCACGGTCTTACAAAGGGGGTGATTCTCTGCCCCACTACAACCACTGTCACCGCCGAAGACATCGCCTCACTATTTTTTACTCACGTCTTTACCTGCTTTGGCCTCTATGAGAAAGTCATCTCCGATCGAGGTCCCCAATTCACCTCCTCCTTTGCTAAAGAATTGGGGAGACTTCTCGGTTACAAACTCACTATCTCCACGGCCTATCACCCTCAGACCGACGGTGAAACGGAATGTGTGAACCAAGAAATAGAAACTTATTTACGGATTTTCTGCAGGAATGAACCAATGACTTGGGCCAATCACATCACGATGGCAGAATTTGCGCACAATCATCGCCCTCACTTGGTCACAGGGAAGTCACCATTCTTTCTCATGATGGGCTTCGAACCCCAAGCCCTACCTTCAGTTTTCCCAGCATCAAACCTTCCAGCAATCAATCAATGGTTGTCGACTCTCACGGCCACGCGAAACGAAGCCCTTGCTGTCCACGAACTCGCCAGGCAAACTATGGCAGCCAGATCCAAACAACAGTTTATGGCATTCAAACGTGGTGAACGGGTATGGTTAGAAGCAAGAAATCTGAAATGCCTCGTAGCCAACCCCAAGACTCAAGTTTGCCGCAAAATGGGAAGGACCATTCACCATCACAAAAGTCCTTTTGCCAATCACATATCAATTACGCCTTCCCATGACATGGAAAATTCACCCCATATTCCACGCTTCTCTCCTATCCCCTTACCAAGAAAACCACACTTACAGATGAAATTTCCCACAACCACCACCGGATCTAATAGATGGCGAAGAAGAATATGAAATCCAGGAGATCCGACACCATAGGGGTTCCGCAGCACATCGCTCATTCCTGATCCAATGAAAGGGCTATACAGCCGAAGAAGACTTGTGGGTTCCCGAGCGGAACTTGAAACATTCCGCAGCATTACTGGCTGATTATAAAAAATGTCACAAGCTCTGAAACTCCCCATCCTCTCCTTCCTTCTCACTTTTATGTTCGACTTCATTCCCAAAGAAAAATTATCCCACTTCACCTTTCACTTTCATTATAAAGTTCCTAGTTCCCATTCTTTAGAACATGCCTACTTTTGCCACTACAGCTACTGCCCTTTCCATCATACCTTTTAACTTTTGTCGTCTTCCTTCCCTTCATCTCACCATGGGTTTGACTTATGTCGTTCGATCCGTCTCCCCCATCCCAGAACTAGTCGATGACACTCTGTCGTCATCCTCTTCTCTCGTCACCACCACTGACCAAATCCAACTCTGACTTCACGATGAGCAAACTGATCAAGACGACTCCCTCTCCACAACCGGACAAGCAGGGTGGGAAGAGAATCCCAATGATGCCTGGAGGGTGGCGAGACCTGCATTAGATATGCCAGACCATTTCGCTACTCGCCCTATTAGTTCTCATCCACTGATTCTATCAGTTCTTCTCCCCCTAGCATCTCACCGTCTCTGCTCTGATACACCTGACAATACATATGCGCAGGTCCTCCTCCATCGCATCACAGACTCTCGGCTGGCTATTCCAGCCACCAGTCATCTTGACTACGGGTCTCCTCTCATCGCCCTCTATAAAGTCCTAATCAAGAAGGAACACATTGATCTTATCGTGCGAAACAATTCCACCAATCCCGACGCCCATATCACTCTCATCATAGGAGTCCTTCAACATATCAGAGATCACTTACGAGGGGCCCTCGTCACCATGGGGTACCAACTCCACTTCAGGGAATTCCTGGCAGACATTGAGCGCTATACTCAGGAACTCATTCTCGCCCAGGGAGTCCAACCACCCCCCTATTCCTCTCAGACAACCCTGAGTGCCTCCTCCTCTCCTCTTGATCCTGCCATCGAAGCATCCCTGGCCCACACTGATGAGTGGTTAGCCGGACTTGGTGGACGGCTGATCCTTCCCCCCAATCATCCCAGATACTCCAAAGCCTGCTTCAAGTGTCATCGGCTGGGACATCGTTGTGCCCAATTCCCCCAGTACCAATGCCCACTGTGCCATATGTGGGCTCCCAGACACGCTCAAGTCTGTTGCCCAAGCCGGCCTCGTCCCCATCCACCACGCTGCCCAATGTCAACATCATCATTGGGTTCCTTCGTGACTCAGCACTCCCTCCCGAACTCCTCCTCATGCCAGGCGGTTCGCCTCGCCACCCCTCGTCGTCATTGTACTGTCTCACCCATCTCTCCTCTCCCCGATACCGATGCTCACATTGACGACATCTAGAATGATGTCGCCTATGCAAACGTCACCAGTTCCTCTGGCACCTACTCTCTTGACCTCTAGCCGACCCTGCCGCATATGTGCCCCTCAAGACTGGCTCTCACCGGAGACTCGAGATATACAGGGGGGGTAATGTTATGTTTCATCCTTTTACTTTGTTTCCTATATTCTTCTCTTCATCTTGATGACACCTTCACGGTAAACCATGGTTTCACCTTTCATTCATCATCAAGATTACGATTACTTTCTTTTGCTCCAATTCCTCAGCCTTCTGTAGCTGACTCACCAACTGAGTCATACATAGCCTCGATAATCTCCGCCCTTCAACAGGGTTCTTTCCGTTTCCTTCGCATTCTATGGTATTCTTCATATCTATCCTTCTTTATCTTTTTCCTTTCGTAGTCTTGGTCCGTGCTCACTTTTCAAGGGTATATAAACCATCTTAGCACGACCTGTATTCTCTAACTTTGAGCTCCACAATACTACGCTTAGTCTTGCCCAGCCAACTCGTTGACTTTGGTCCCCTAGTCCCTCAGTCCCTGTCAAGGCCTCTCTAAAGAAGCCTTCTCAAGCCCTAGTCCTTGCCCTAGTCCTAGTCACCTTGCGGATACATGCGAGTCTACCCGGCCCACACGTAACACTATCATCTTTTATGATGACTACTCTTCTGCTGCCTGGATCTCTTACATCGCAACCAAAGATCGGACCCTTCACATGACCAAGCAATTTTTTGCTGCAGTGCGAACACAGTATAATGCCAACATTAAACACTGGCTTTCCGACTCAGGGGGAGAGTTTACCTCTAAAGTCTTCACAGATTTCCTGAAGGATAATGGTGTTGCTATTCATCGTTCTGCTCCATATGTACATCAACAGAATGGACGTGCAGAACGAATGATTCATATGCTCATGGATAAGGCACAGGACATGTGTCTCGATGCCTGCTTACCCCCCTCCTGGTGGGAATTTGCACTCCTCCATGCTTCCCATGTGTACATGTGAACACCAAATGAATGCTTACACTGGAAGACACCTTTTGAGATGCTACACAAACACAAACCCACTGTGTCTTACCTTCAGGTTTTTGATTGTGGCACATATGTCCATATTCCTGATGAAACCTGCTTTGGCAAACTTGCCCCTAAGTCTGAAATGATGACTTATCTTGGTGTCTCTCCTCAAGGTGATCGCAATCACCTTTTCATGAGGGATCATGGCGTGCTCTTCTCATCTGCACATGCTGTCTTTGATGAGCAGCTCTTCCCTCATTGTGACCAGCACACTTCCTCAGGCAATGGTCTTTCTGGTCCAGTGTCTCACCATGCTTTAGCACACCATCACCTTGATGATCCTTCCACTCATACTGGCTGGTCCTTGGATGAAGATGACAATGGCATGGCTCCACCTTGCCCTCGCTCTGTCCTTTCACCTCCTCCAGTTGTACCTGCGTCTCCTTCTGGATCACCTCCTACACCTTCCGGGTTGCCTGCCCCAGTGACTCCTCCTCGTGTCCCTCATCCTCCACCCACTGTACCTCCTGCTCCTCGTCACAGTCAGCATCCCCGTCACCCTCTAGTTCACCCTGGTAATGTTTATGGCAAAGCCCGACACCCTTTGCAAAAGTTGCAGGAGATTGAACGCGATGCTCACTGGCAGGACCTCATTCAGCCTGGTCCTTCTACTCCTCCTCCCAATCCTCCGCATGCCCCCTCTGGAGAACCCAATACCCCTGTTTCTGATGATCACATCATTCAGGTTGTTCGGGCTAGGGGAGATGATTTGACACACTTTTTACTTGCCCAAGCTCTTCTCCTGGAGGACTCTTTCCACACCAATATTAATTATCATGAGTGGTTATACTGCGATATCTTAAAGTTGCCATCAGATGAGCAATCACTATGGCGTAAAGCTTGTGAAAATGAGCTACAAACACTAAAAGACCAAAAAGTCTATAAAATAGTAGACTGTCCTACTCACTGCAAGATGATTAAAAACCGATGTGTTTTTGATGTGAAACCTGATGGCCGTAAACATGCCAGATTGGTTGCCAGAGGTTTTTCACAAATAGAAGGAATTGATTTTGATCAGATATTCTCCCCAGTTGTACGCTTTGAAACAGTATGCTGCATGCTCGCACTTGCCGCGCTTGAGTCATGGTACATCACTGGTTTAGACATGTGATCTGCCTATCTGTTACGTGTGGGCCGGGTAAGCTCGCACGTAGCCGCAAGATGACTAGGATGAGGATGGGGATGAGGGCTAGGGCTTGAGGAAGGCTTCGTTATAGAGAGGCCTTTGCTGGGACTGAGGAACTGGGGACCGAAGTTGACGAACTGAGATGCAAATCTAGCGTAGAATTGCGGAGCTCAAAGTTAAGAAGTACAGGTCGTGCTAGTAGGGCTTATATACGTTAAGATAGGCTAGCACGGACCAAGACTGTGAAAGGAAATAAGAAGTGAAAGGATAAATGAAAGAACATCGCAGAATGCGATGGAAGCAGAAAGAACTCTGTTGAAGAGTAAAGAATAATGACTAGGTATGACTCGTGTAGTGAGTCAGTCATAGAAGTCCAGAGAATCGGACAGAAGGAAAGTAATCGTAAGCTTGATGACGAATGAAAGGTGAAACCGTAGTTTACCGTGAAGAGTCATCAAGAAAGGAAGAGAGAGATGAAATTGAAGCGAGAATTGTACAACAACGGAAGAATCGTAACACTATCTCTATGGCGAACTGGAAGAGGAACTCTATATGGAGTTTCCTGAAGGGTGTTTACCTTCACATTTAAAGAACAAAGTTCTATGACTCCTGCACGCAATTTACAGCTTGAAACAAGCTGGACTTGTCTGGTGGAAAACACCAGACAAATCAATGAAGGAGCTAGGATTTACACGCTTGCACTCAGATGCCAGTTTATTCATCTACTGCGTTAATAAAATATTTGTGCTGGCGATAATCTATGTTGATGATGCCCTATTCTGCAGACCAGATCAAGCTTTAGTAGATAAGCTCAAGGCTGCATTCATGAAGAAATGGGAATATCGTGATCTTAGAGAACCTCATGAATTCCTCCAAATAAACATTAAGTGAGATGGTCAAAAGATACTTCTAGACCAACAAAATTATCTTGCAAAGGTACTCAAAAGATATGGCATGACAAATTCCAAACCTGCCTATACACCGCTCCCTCCTGGTTACTATTTGGAGAAGAATGATGCCCCTGTTGATGCAGCGCTAAGAATGCGTTTCCAACAGGTCATTGACTCATTGCTCTAACTCATGATTGGTACTAGACCAGATATTGCACACGTGGTTAACACCATTGCCTGCACCTCTGCGAATCCATCACAAGCCCATCTCAACAAAGCATTACATATCTTTTCATATTTAGTGGAAACAAGCAAATACCGTCTTATATATAATGGTTCCCTGGATCAGGGACTTTATGCCTGTACCGACTCAGATTGGAGTTAAGATCATCTTACTTGCCATTCCCAAACTGGGTATTATCTCAAATTGGCGAACTGTGTGTTTTTGTGGAATTCACACTTACAAAAAACCACCGCATTGTCTTCCACTGAGGCTGAATACATGGCCTTGAGCGATTGCGCTCAACAAGCAGTATGGATACGCCAGATGATGAGGGAACTCAGTTTTAACATTGGCCCTATCCCCATCTGTGGAGATAATCAGGGGTTACTCTTCATAGCACAAAACCCTGTTATAGAAAAATGCTCCAAGCACATCCACATTCATTATCATTTTGTGCGGGATGCAGTAATGAATACGAAGGATGTTGAACTACTTTATATCCCTGGGACTGACAACCCAGCGGATATGTTTACCAAAAACCTCACTCACGTCATGTTTGAGAAATTCTGTTCACAGCTTGGGCTTGTATTCTATTAATGGTGGCTCATGTTTATGTGCTTACCCTTCTCCTCTTTCCATTCCTTTCTTTACATACTTTCTCTACGACATATATCAAGCAAGGGGGAGTGTTGAAAGAAACAGTAGTGCTTCTATTTAGCTTAGTAATAGGCTTAGTCATACTCAGACTTGTAGTGTATATAAATTGTCTCAGAGTATGAATACAGCTAGCTGATTTCGAATCACTCTTACACCTCAACATCCACCATCGACTACAAGGTATGTAAGAATACCTGTATTGCTCTTCCCATCCCCCTGCAAAGGGGGACTGCCACTGCAAGATGAATAAATCGTGTTTGGTTGCTATTCATTGCTTTCATGTCCCCTCATTAATGAGCTGGCCTGTGATGAGGTCTGTAACAGTCCTGTGGTGGGACTTTTTGGTCCACTTGAAGTACTTTTCTGATGAGCTGATCTTTGATGGTGTCTGTAACCATCCTGTAACGAGACTTTTCTGTTCACTTGTATTACTTTTTTACTCTACTTTCATGTCTGTAGGAAGTGGGATAGTCTTTGTTATCTGTGACAAGGCAAGACTTATCTGACTAAAGTGGACCATCTTTCGCCTGTGACGCCTGTGACGCCTTGTCCAAGACGCCACAGGCCGGCAAAGTCAGGTGACATTTTGCTGATGCTTCCAAGCCTTGGAAGCAGTACGGGAGTTTCATATGTATCTGGTGTTTGATCCGGATTCAATCGTATTTTGTTGGTATCATCCATAACTCGCCGACGGCAGGGACCGTGACCTAGTCCACAATCGGACGATTGTCCACATGGGCTCCTGTATTAAAGGTGAGCATGTTAATACGAAAATTCCATTAAGGCTGTCCATCGTCCTCTTCCGACATGCTCATGCACTTCACTCTTGCGATGGCCACTGTTGCATTTGCTATCTCGGCTGCAGCCGCACCTGAGCCTAATTGGCAGGGCACTGGGGTGGCCGTCCCAATCACCGAACATTCCAGGTTCCTGAACCCTGACAATACGGCTGATTTCGACGCGCTCGACTCATATCTTGCATCAGTCGAAGTGTACGTTGTACACACCGTTTCCGGTTACATCTCTAACATTCTTTAGTAAGATTCTCCATGGCTTCGATGATTACGAGACGAACACTGGGACGAAGCACTCCCCCACCGTGGAAGGGGTCGGAAAACGTGCAGATAGTGTCCCCTTGATCTACACTGCGCCAATCTGGTATGGTACCATTTGGGTTGGTAACCCTGCCCAAGCCTTCACTGGTAGGTTCCTGTTACGTTTCCGATATATGTCTACATCTCTGTCACAGTCGCATTTGATACCGGTTTTGGGTAAGTGTCTGATGTCAGGAGTGTCATCACTTTCTGTTCAATTCGACGGCAGCGGCACCTTCCTGCCAGGTGTTATCTGTGACACTTGCCGCGGTCACACTCTCTGGAATCCTGCTACCTCTTTAACTTCGAGTTATTCTGGTTTGCTATTTTCGTACAACTATGGAGGTGGAGTCATTCCCAGTGGTTATGTATACACCGATACTATCTCCATTGCCGAGCTCTCAGTATGCTTTGTTTGACCTTTGAATGTGGTCACCTCTGACAGCCAGTTAGCTGTACAGATGTTATTTTGGTGTTGCCATAACCTATCCTACACAGTTGCAACGCCCTCAATTCGTTGCAGATGGCGTGGTGGGATTGGCTTTCGGTTCTGTCTCGAGTTATGGTTCCATCCTGCAGGCCCTCCTCACCCACCAACGGACAACCAATCCAGTATTTTCATTCAAGTTTTCATCTTCTGGAGGCGAGCTGTATATTGGTGGATCGAATCCCGCCCTGTACAGTGGAGAGTTCACGTATATCCCTTTGATAGCGCGAGTAAGCTGAAGTGTGACATTCGTGTGGATATCTACTCACGTTGGTCGTTCAGGTTTATTGGCAGGTGAAAATGGACAGCATCCGGGGTAGTAGGCGGACGATATTCAGCGACATTGCTGTCATCATTGACACTGGTACCCCCTTCATCTATGGTTCTCGCTCACAGGCTTTCGCGCTGCATACTGCCCTTGGTGGTAGAGACATTGGCGGGGGTTACTATGTCTGTAAGTTCGGATCTGGCTGCCTACTTTCTGACCTTCAATTGTCACTCTGTAGATCCATGCAATTCTATGCCGACCATCAGCGTGACCTTTGGAGGTACACCGTTTCCAATCCCTCCTTCGTACCTCAACGTTGCAATATTGAGGGATAACCCGATGTTTTGCGTCAGTGGCATTATTGCCCTGAGAGACGATACATGTGAGTATTTCTTAGTGTGATTTGGAATGCCCCATGTTGATCAATGAATACTACCAGCGTACTGGCTTGTTGGGGGCGTTTTCCTGAAGAGTGTCTATACTACATTTGATATTGGTAACGCACGAGTCGGATTCGCGCGGCTTCGTTGAGTGTTTCAAGGTGCACTGTAGGTTGAGGCATTTATTGCTTGTTGTGGACAATTGTCCTGTCTCTGTATTGCTGCGGTACGATCGTATTTTGTATCGGGGTCGGTATCTAGCATCCAATCTATGTATTATCCTGACTGAGCATGATGAAGTGCTAGAGGCTCGGCGTGCTCATTTCAAACTTGCCACCATTACATAATTGCTGGGCAGTTAACGCCTGATCGGCCTGATCATCATCGGTGCCAGGTTTTGTCGCCTCTCAGTGCACACAGCGTTGTA
>JBBPJJ010000703.1:0-15390 GCA_038088635.1 Veloboletus limbatus
CTATATAAACCGTACTAGCACGCCTTGTATTCTTTAACTTTGAGCTCCGCAATTCTACCCAAGATTTGCCTCTCAGTTTGCCGACTTCGGTCCCCAGTCCCTCAGTCTCAGTAAGGGCCTCTCTATACGAAGCCTTCTTCAAGCTCTCGCCCTCGCCCCCTAGTCCTCGTCCTCGTTATCTTGCGGCTACGTGCGAACCTACCCGGTCCACACGTAACAAAACCACTGCCCTGTCGTCCACCGAGGCGGAATATATGGCTTTGAGTGACTGCACGCACCAAGCCGTCTGGATCCGCCAGATGATGAAGGAACTTGGTTTCAACCTTGGTTCAATTCCCATCTGTGGCGACAATCAGGGGTCGCTCTTTATCGCGCAAAACCCCGTTACAGAAAAATGGTCAAAGCACATCCAGATCAGGTATCATTTCGTGTGGGACGCAGTAATGAATACCAAGGATGTTGAGCTATTGTATATCCCTGGGACTGACAACCTGGCGGATATGTTCACCAAGAACCTCGTTCGCGTCATGTTCAAGAAATTTCACTCACAGCTTGGCCTCGTTTTCTCCAACAGCGTTTAAATTCACTACGTTCTCTTCTTTCGGTGCTTACTCTACTATGTACCATCATACACCAAGCAAGGGGGAGTGTTGAAAACGTATCGTACTTTACCTTACCGTATCATACGCTTAGTAATAAGCTTAGTAAGGCAGCTCCCTGTACACTATATAAGCAGGAGCTGAGTATGAATAACATTAGCTGACTTACAATCACTCTTGACTCTCAACCGTCACCATCTCTCTCAGGTATGTAAGATCTGTCTGCATTGCTCTTCCCAGCTCCCTGCAAAGGGAGCATGCCATTGCAACAATATTCATGTTATTTGCAGTTGGCGCAAGTGGCGGTGGATGACTGTACCAGTCCGTCTATCGACGGCTGCTTAGCTCGCGCGCTTGCCTCTTTTGGACGGATTGGTCACCAGCCTATTGTGCGCTCCATACTCGCCGTCCTGGCGTCCTCTGGGACGGACCGGCACTGTTCAGGACTGGACAGTTAATTCTGGTTTTGCTGGGCCGCCACCTGCATTAGAATTTCAATCTTCCTGGATTGTTGCTATGTTCGAACCCAACTGGAAAAGTTCAACAAGTGGATGAGCGGGAACCAAACCCAGCGTTCCGTTCGTGAAAATTCGGTTCGAGCCGACGTTCAGGAACCGAACGCGTCCGATGATCACTAGTACCCAAAAGAATTGAGCTTATCATGTGAACTTCATCAAGTAATATACTGATCATTTTTTATGCAAACCCGTATAGTGTATCTAACGGATTCTCTCTTCTCGAGCGCATCTGAATGTAGTGAACTAACATATAAATACTATGTGGTACTGGAGCAGGTTTAGACCGACACAGCAACTGCAGTGCCAACAGGTACGGAATGTTACTGAGTTGCGGATATATAATGCAGCAGTGTGGTATCTATATCAACGATGGAGTGTACTGCCGAGTAACGAAGCTAGCAATCTACGGAGAACTAGGCGGGCTGTTCACCGAGCGTGACAGCTCTCTATGAAAAGCGGAATTTTATTAGAACTGCAGGGAGGAAATAGTTGGCGCAACTTACTGCGCGGGATTTGCGTCCAAATAGCCACAGGAGAATACGCCTCGAGAGTGGTATCTTCATCGCCTTCATCTCCTCGAACGTCTTCTGTAACATTGCGTTCGTTTTGTCATAGTCCTCCTGCAGACTCCTCGCCAGAGTTGGATTATCCTGCACCTTTGCTTCATCTGCGAGCTCCTTAAGTGTGTTCCTCTGTTCTGCAAGGAGCCTCTGATACCGAGAATATAGAGCCTTGCCTGCCTCCGTCTCGTTTAGACGCTTTTGCTGTTCGACAAGCTCTTCCTGTAGGAGAAGCTCATCTCCACCGCTTTTATTTACAAGCTCCTCCACGATCCGAAGTGCAGTGGCGCGTACATTGTCGAACCGTTTAGCAAGGGCGCCTTCAGCTATCAGTGGCCTCCAGAATTCGCCAACGAGCTCCTTCTCCCTCTTCTCTGCCATCTCGAACCCTGTGGGGCCCTTTGGAATGTCCCACATGGTCGTGACGAGACGTGCCCGATGTAGAGGTACATTGCCACAAAGTCGACCGAACATCTGGAGATTCTTGTAAACAGAGCCAGACATACGGTTGTCAGTGATTCGGTGAAGGTAGATTATCCCAGTGAGTCTAAGCGTGTTGCCGTCTGGATACCTTTGATTATGTCAATGACATTGAGCAGGGCCAGAAATTGTATTGAATATTACGTACTTCTTTGTGAGCCAGTCGGCAATTATCCTCAAAATTTCAGTATCTGGCCGATACGTGTCGTCGAATCCGGGTGTGTCGACCAACACAAGACGAACACCATTGTGCGAAATAGTGTACGGGGTGACATTCTGGGTTGCAGACTTCAGGTCACCCGCTTTGGCCTTCTCTGCGATCCCAGTGAGGGCGTTGATGAACTAACCGTTCTTAATTCGAGTATTCGGTCCTACTGCAGATTACGGTACTCACGTTGGTCTTGCCAGCTCCAGTTGGCCCCATAATACTGGAGCGCTTGAGTGCGTTGGCGATGACACTGATGAGAGTACTCACACAATGATGAAGTCGTTTGATTTGGGCTTGAACATCCTCAAAACTATCGATGGTGAACGTTGCTGGGAGGAGAAGGTGTCGCCAAGCCTGTCCTCCCAAAGGAGCGTACTTGAGGCATCTTCAAATATTTATTCGCATGCTTCTGACAATATTTGGATTGGTGGTGTGGTTGAGACCCTTTCATTTCCACAAGCTGTGATATGCAACCTTGCCGATCGCGCAATGCTATGGTGGGGCCCTGTTCCGTTCCTTTTGACATGTGGTACCCTGATACGACCACTGGCCATGAGGCTCAGGAATTAGCTATTTCGAGCCCACTGTAACACCGACTACTACTAACCCTGGTGAATTATTGTCATGTACCATGACTATAAGCAAGTTGCAAAACGATAGGCGCAACGTTCTGAAAAATAACAAACACCACCTGCACACATAAATAAACCGCTATAGGATCAATAGCCGTGGATTGAGATGAACTACTCGCGGCAGCCTCATGTCTACCTTGCAACTTACCACGCTCTTCGGCGTTATTACTCGGTCCTCGGTTTGGGCTTTCGAGTCGAGATGTTTCATCGGAGACTGTTCCAATCTTCGGCAAACTCTTTCAGTGCTGAGGACACGCCGTGATCGGTCCATAAGGTATACTTGAAGGAAGAGGGATGTGGTAACGCATCACAGTATCCCACACCACAATTGTCTGTCCGTCTTGTCCTTCCCCTCGAAACTACTCTGCTCAACTGTCTTTCCACTAGCCATCTGCGTCAGCACAAGGAATATCAACATCAAGAATAGACGATACCGCGATGCAAAGGATGTGGAGGGTTGGTAACATCTCGCGTTACCACCTTCTTCAGCTTGACCAGATTCTCACCGGGATACGGTTGATCCGAGACAACACAACCCATCGAGGAACATCTATGTCTCAACCACCCGCCGAAACTAGACTGAGACCCTCTTCGCGTTCGACCGACTCGGACACGGAGAAACATACAAATGAAGAACATGCTCGCGCAGTTTCAGAATCTCAAGTTTTCGGAGAGCCTTTTAAGACGGTGAACATAACGGACCTGGAAGCAGATGATATCGTGATAGCGTACGTGGGATGAGTTTCGATGGTGAAGTGTCTAACTTCGAATTCCAAAGTATCATGGGCCCGACAGGCTCTGGCAAGAGCACGGTCGGTGAGACAAATAACGTTTAATGGATTTTACTCATTCATATCCCGTCCAGTTCGTATGCTCAGTAACTGGGCGCGACACTGATGGTGTCGGCCATGCATTGAAATCTCGTACGGACCGGGTCACAGCAATCAAATTCTGGGATGAAGTGAGTAGGCGACAGGTTGTCTTGGTTGATACGCCAGGCTTCGATGACACGTTCAAATCTGATCGTGATATCTTGAACATGATTTCTGATTGGCTCGACTCAGGGTAATGCGTGATGTCTACTCGTTTACGAATTGGTTCTCACCTCGTCCTAATAGTCACAACAAGAAACTTCTCTCTGGGATTTTATATCTCCATCGGATAACGGATAACCGCATGGCAGGCACACCACTAAAGAACCTTCGATTATTCCGAGAGCTATGTGGAAAGGACGCCCTGGCTAAGGTATACTTCACGACGACAATGTGGGATGAGGTTGAGTGGAGCGTCGGTGAGAAGAGGTTGGATGAACTCAGGACGGTATATTGGAAGGCAATGATCAATCAAGGGGCTCAGATTGCTCGCTGCAGGAATGACGATGACTCCGCGAAGAGGCTTATTCGACAAATAGTAACGTTTTTCATCACTTGTCACTCTGGTCGGCAAATGCCAATAAAATTCCCAACAGATTATCTCTGAGAAGTCAAAGAAACATGATGTCGCCGAGGGAATACCGGCATCCCAGCCACGCGCGAAAGATGGTTACCCACATCCGCTAGACACAGATCAACAATCCCAGATGGTCGAAGAGCCTCTGAACATAAAGGACCCGGAAGCGGATGATATCATAATAGCGTAAGTAGGATGAATCTCAATGGTAAAATGTTGAACTTGATTTCCCAAGTGTCATGGGTCCGACAGGCTCTGGCAAGAGCACGGTGAGACAAATAGCAACAAATGGACTTTGCTAATTTATATCCCCCTTCAGTTCGTATGCTCTGTGACTGGGCGCGACACCGATGGAGTTGGCCATGCGTTGAAATCGCATACGGACCAGGTCACAGCGATCAGATTCTGGGACGAAGCGAGTGGGCGACACATTGTTTTGGTGGATATGCCGAGCTTCGATAACACATTCAAGTCTGATCTTGATATCTTGAACATGATTTCTGAATGGCTCGTCTCAAGGTAATGTTTGATTATTATGAGTTACTTGTTTCACCTCTGAATCTATTCTTATGCTCATAGTTACAATCAGAAGAAGCTTCTCTCTGGGATTTTGTATCTCCATCGAATTACGGACAATCGCATGACCGGTACACCGTTGAAGAACCTCCGTGTTTTTCAAAAGCTGTGCGGAAGAGATGCACTGGATAAAGTATACCTCACGACGACAATGTGGGATGATGTTGAATTGAGCGTGGGTGAAAAGAGGTTAGACGAGCTCAGAACGGGACATTGGAAGACAATGATTAATCAAGGGGCTCGGATAGCTCGCTGCAGAAGTGGTGATGACTCCCCGAAGCAGCTCATTCGACAAATCATCGCACAGGAGAGCCCTCCAAAGGTGTTGCTAATTCAAGAGGAATTGGCCGAGCTGAAGAAGGAGCTCAAAGAAACGGCTGCTGGGCAGCAACTGTATTCTCAGCTGGATGAGTTGGTCGAGCGGCTAACGGCGCTTCTACGGAGGATCGACAAGAAAAGGAAGGGAGCTTCGGAGTCAGACTCATTGGAGGAGCTTCAGACAGAGTATAATGATATACGAGCGCAGATAGACGAGAAGTTGCGTCAAATGGAGGAGCTGAAGTTGCCATGGTCGAGGCGTTTCTTTTCCCGGATACGCACTGGAAGGTGAGTCGAGGTCATATGATATCCGTCAGTTATCTGACAGCTCTTCACTTTATCGGTTGATGGCTCGCCCATGTCGTTCATCATCAATATATATGCTGAACTCACTTTGGAATATCCGCAACTTTCGACTCAGAGTTGGCTATGCACTATTGTCGCAGGACCTCTAGATGTGATATAGGATGACGCAGGTAGCTAGGATGGTCCGACGAGGGGACCGTTTTTCGTAGGTATAGGCGCGAAGGCAGAGGCAGAACTCGAGGACACTGGCACCAGCAAGTTAGTTTTGGTGTGACAGTACATGGTTATCATATTATGACAGCCTCAGTGAACGAAAGAGGGAACTGAGGTAATTACGATTTGTTTGCACTATCCGTCAGTCGTCCGTCTCCAGAGATTCGGACCTGCGATAGGGGTGGCTGTGTTCAGCCTACCAAAGGGAACTGCCCACGGCACTAGACAGAGGGAGTAAGAGCGCGTGAGGACGAGGTGTCAGCGCTGACCCTCCGCAATGTGGGTTGCTATTAAATGGGAGAACGAGGGTGGGGAAACCCCCGATCAGCGGGGCCAGTCTCACTCTGGAGCCGGCGCACCTGGCCACTTACGTAGGTCTAGGCTGACTTGTTCGTTCCCTTGCAATGCCGCGCGGGGATCCAACCCGCGTGGTTCCTACCCTCACCGAAGAAGGGCTGGGCCGAAGTGCACTGAATTCAAACAACCTCCCTCATATATCCCTCCGGAGTCCCCTCCCTGGAATAAAAGTCAAACTGATAATTTGTTCCCAGCTTCTCATAAAATTACATAATTATAAGTAAGTACTAATTGGGCCGATCGGTATCGGTTATGAATCACTCGAGGCTCCCGCATGTCTAGTACCTACCACGCCTTTTATTGAGTCCTTGAAATAGGTTTCAGGTCGAGATTCTTCACCCATTTCAAGACTATTCCAATCTTCGGCAAACTCCTCCAGGGTCCTGGCCATCAGTTCATAAGGTATACTTGAAGGAAGGGATATGGTAACGCGTCAAAGTGTCCCACACTCCATTCATCTGTCCATCTTCTCCCTCCCTCAAAATTACTCTGCTCCGAATATTAATATCGAGAATAAACGAAGCCGCGATGCAAAGGAAGTGGAAGCTTAGTAACATCTCACGTTACAACGTTCTTCAGCTCGACCAGGCTCTCACCGGGATACGGTCGATGGGAGATGACACAACCCATCGAGGACCATCAATGTCTCAACCACCCGCTGGAAGCAGCCAGATACCCTCTTCGCATTCGACAGACTCGGTCACGGAGAAACGTACAGACGGAGTATACGTTCGTACAGTATCAGAATCTCAGGTTTTCGAAGAGCCTTTTGAGACGGTGAACATAATGAACCTGGAAGCAGATGATATCGTGATAGCGTACGTGGAATAAATTTCGATGGTGAAATGCCTGACTTGATTTCCCAAGTATCATGGGTCCGACAGGCTCTGGCAAGAGCACGGTGAGACAAATAGCATTTGGGGGACCTTGTTCATTCATAATCCCATCAGTTCGTATGCTCTGTAACTGGGCGCGACGCCGATGGAGTTGGCCATGCGTTGAAATCGCATACGGACCAGATCACTGCGATCAGATTGTGGGACGAAGCGAGTAGGCGACACATTGTCTTGGTGGACACGCCAGGCTTCGATGACACGACCAAGTCTGATCTTGATATCTTGAACATGATTTCTAATTGGCTCGTCTCAAGGTAATAGTTGATATCTACTGGCCTGCGTTTGGTTCTCACCTCAGAGTCGGCTATTATTCTCATAGTTACAACAAGAAGCATCTGTCCGGAATTTTGTATCTCCATCGGATAACGGACAATCGCATGGCGGGCACACCACTGAAGAACTTACGATTATTCAGAAAGCTGTGCGGAAAAGATGCAGTGGATAAAGTGTACCTCACAACGACAATGTGGGATGAAGTTGAATCGAGCGTCGGTCAGAAGAGGTTGGAAGAACTCAGGACGGTATATTGGAAGGCAATGATCAATCAAGGGGCTCAGATAGCTTGCTGCAGGAGTGACGATGACTCCGCACAGAGGCTTATTCGGCAAATAGTAACGTTTTTCATTGCTAGTCACTCTAGTCTGAAAATGCCAATTGAACTCCTTTCAACAGATTTCCCCCGAGAAGTCAAAGATACACGATGTCGCCGATAGAGGAATTCCGACAGCTCACCCCCCCGCAGAAGCCGGACATCCACATCCGCTAGACGTGGAGCAACAATCCCAGGGAGACAATAAACTTTCTCAGACGGTTGGAGGACCAGACATAGCTGGAGGAACTTGGAATGTGACGGACCTGGAAGCGGATGATATCACAATAGCGTAAGTGGGATGAATCTCAATGGTGAAATGTTGAACTTGATATTCCCAAGTGTCATGGGTCCGACAGGCTCTGGCAAGAGCACGGTGAGAGAAATAGCATTCGATGGACTTTACTAATCCATATTTACCCTAGTTCGTACGTTCTGCCAGTGGGCGTGACACTCATGGAGTCGGCCATGCGTTGAAATCGTTTACGGACCAGGTCACTTCGACCAGATTCTGGGATCAAGCGAGTGGGCGATTTATCGTCCTGGTGGATACGCCGGGCTTCGATGACACGTTCAAATCTGATCTCGATATCTTGAATATGATTTCCGAATGGCTCATCTCGAGGTAATGCGTGGTGTCTATTAGCTTGCGTGTTGGTTTTCACCTCCGAGTCTGTTCTCATTGTCACAGTTGCAATAAGAAGAAACTCCTCTCTGGAATTCTGTATTTCCATCGGATAACGGACAGCCGCATGGCCGGTACACCACTGAAGAACCTCCGTGTTTTCCAAAAGCTGTGCGGAAAAGACGCACTGGATAAAGTATACCTCACGACGACAATGTGGGATGATGTTGAACCGAACGTGGGTAAACAGAGACTGGATGCGCTCAGGACGGGATATTGGAAGACAATGATTAATCAAGGGGCTCAGATAGCTTGCTGCAGGAGTGACGATGACTCCGCGAAGAAGCTTATTCAGCAAATCATTGCACAGGAGGGCCCTCGCAAGGTGTTGCTAATTCAAGAAGAAATGGTCGAGCTGAAGAAGGAGCTCAGAGAAACAACTGTTGGGCGGGAACTGTATTCTCAGCTGGAGACGTTGGTTGAGATGCAGATGGTGCTTCTGCGGAGTATCGATAGGGAGAGGAAGGCAGCCCCGGAGCCGGACATATTGGAGGTGCTTCAGGGAGAGTATAATGAATTGCGAGCACAGATAGACGACAAGTTGCGTCAAATGCAGGAACTGAGACTGTCATGGTTGAAGCGCTTCTTGTCCCGGAGACGAGTGCTGGGGTGAGTCGAGGCTATACATTCATCACTTATCTGACACCCATCGCTTCTTCAGCTGACGGATCGGTGGTGTCATCGATCAAGGAGTCGAAATGTCCGGAACCCTCGAGGGATTGGTTGTGTAACTTTGACAGGGCCTCTACATGTGATATAGGATTACGCACGACGGGGCGATATGCGCTAGTAGTGAATATCATTTATCCTACCCATGATCAAACGTGTGATTCCTAGGAGATGACCGTCTCTCGTAGGCATAGGCGCGAAGGCAGAGGCAGAACTTGAGGACCCTGGTATCAGTGAGACCGGTAGGTTAGTTTTGTTATGACGGCGTAGCGCCGGGGTGATCATAAGAGTTGCATTCGTGAGGATGCATGGCACAGGAGGAACGGCGCGAGAATGCCCTGATTGATATGGGGTCGGGAAGACAAGGTGGATGTTCTAGGTAGGTCGTGAGCCAGCGAACACCGAACACAGAACTAGGCCTTCGAGCTCAACATCGCTCACTCTCGACACAGATAAGATGGCCTCAGTGCCTTCATCCCTCATTCTCCCCCCTTTCTTCCTTTCCCCCAACTCACTCTGCGCTCGCTCGGGCGCATTCTCTCCAATTTCTCGCTCCCACACCCACCTCCCGAATTATCAATTCCAGCGCCGGGTTGGTCCCGTCCTTTCTTCCGCCTTTTCGATCTTCCGGCGGTGCCTCGTCGGTGCGTTTCGACCCTCCCAAGCGCTCAGAAGACTCGGTCCCTCAGCCCTGAGTGACTCCTTCTGGTTCTTCGCCCAGTCTCGGGTTTCTACACCCCGATCACGTGACCCAGATCTCAACCTCGGCTGATCTCCAACCAATCACGTGATCCCATCTTTCTGCGGGCGACAAGCCATCGGACCGACCTTCCCACACACACCGCGAATCTAATACATAGATTCTCGTTCTCTCTGCGTGCTTTCATTTCGTAGATCTCCTCCGTCTCTCCTCTGTCCTCTCAAGTTGCATACTACATCTTCATGTCATGTAGCACAAATGATAATGACATTTGTCTCCTCTCACTTTCACACAAGCAACCTCTCCACGAAGGAGGAAGACAAGGATAAGCTGAATGAGGGATCGTCCTGAATGACCATCTCAGAGTCGTCGTTCGGCACCTGCCAGTGGCCCGAAGGCTCGATTCTCCCATGCATTCATCTAGTCTAAAGGACCGGCAGAGAAGAGCGCGACTTCCGGCGACCATTAAAAAATGAGAGCGCAGATGTAAAACGATTCGACGACAGCACCTCTGCATTAGATACCAGCTTTTGTAGGAAAAGTTTGTCGAACAGTAAAAGCGCATAAATGAGACGGAGACAGTCATGTTTCCATTCGTACAGTTCCAGAAACACCTTTCAGAACAGAAGGGGAGCAGCTCATGAAGAGCTGCAGAAAATGCTCGAGAAAATGCCAATCTGCAATTCTGTAAAGACCATAGCTGTAGCTATAACACGTTGACCGGTTCGCATTTTGTTGTTGTGTTGGTGGACTGAGATGGAACCAGGTATACGAGGGGGGAACCTACGCACGCACGCAACATTTGCCAAATCCTGTAGGCGCCGATGCACTGTTCAACGACTCATAGGAACGAGAGCAACAGATATCATGGTCGAGGAAGAAGATATATCGACTATAAGAGCTGGAGATAATTCGAAGGGGCAACTTGAAGGAGAGTGAACAATGAGGAGCAGGGACAAGGGTACAGGACTCACTTCCGATCGTTCCGTCAGTCTTCTTTGCATGCCACCACCTGCCCTGTTTGTCGAGGATATCGAGAATTTCGCCCTTCACGAACGAAAGTTCATTTGGGTCGTCAGGCGAAGCGTTGTCTATAAAGCCGTGTGAAAATTATGGTGAAAGGTAGAATAGGACTACGGACATCTGTAGAGGGCCTTTGCCTTGTATGCATGAAATTCCTGTTCTGGGAGAGCCTCGGGGGCAGGGCTCGTTGCAAGTTGGCTTGGACGAAACGTCGATGATGTGTCCATGAGCGAATCCCGAGCTTGACTTGACGAGGAAATGAACAAGTTGCGAAGCGGCTTGGATGGTGAGTGAACACTCAAGAATAGTTGTACGCAGAAGATTATGGTATCTGTCGCAGGTCTTTCTTGTAATGGCAACCAGCAACATTGAATAAAGTTCCAGTGCAAGTCATCTATCACTTGGAATTCTGGTCTACCTGGCTTGTGACCCAGATGCAAGTGTAAAACAACAGATGCATCTTCACGAACTTCAAACCACGGTTGTTTTCCAGATAGCACCTGCAAGAAGATAAGAATGAGCCTGATATTAGAATCGAGTGAGCCTGCCTGAAGAGCGATACACCCAAAAGAATATATATCACTCTTTGTTGTTCTGTTGAACGTCCCTTCGAGATCAATTTGTTCTGGCGCGACCCAACGTAAAGCTCCCGGCCGCGCAGTAGACCTCTGAAGGTAAGCCAATGCTTCTGGAATATTGCCCGCGAAGGAAGCATATCCAAAATCGGCCAAACGTGCAGTGTAGTTTGCGTCAAGAAGCACGTTATTCTATTTTACATTTAGACGGGAAGTCACTGATGGAATGGGACAAATTCCACGCACGGAGTTCATGTCACCATGGACAATCGGAAAAGAATGCACTGTAGTAGATTATTTCTCTGAGTGATAGGGAATGATCACAGCAACTCACGGTAGTGTAACCCTTCCGCAATGTCGAGCAACTTTGACATGGTACAGGGTCAAAGTGAGAGAGAAGTAAACATACTCTGAACGTACAATCTGCAGTCTGTGTCCCAGTTCTAGCTTGTCGTTATGCGTTTCCAAGAATTTGTGGAGAGTTTCATTAGGCATCCACAACGACACCAACGACATTGCACCACTCATCCCAAAGCCGTACGCGACACCAAGGAATGGAACCACGTTTTTATGACTCAGTCTCTTCCAAATTCCGAGCTCTCGACGTAGCATCTGGAAGGTCATTGACATCAAATCTATTGATCGAAAGAAAATAAATTACCTTGACGGATTTATCTTCCGAATTTCCATATACTAGTGTGGATTTAAATCGCAACGCTTTTACTGCAACCTGAGAAGAGATAAACAGTTGGAAACAAGAATAGTAAATCATGCTCAAACCTCTTGTGGTACCGAACCACCGAGGTACCGACACCTATAAACATCCCCGAAACCACCTCCAGCCAGATACTGATTGTCGATTCTGATGATATTGGATGTGAGATCTGGAGGGGGCAATGTACTATCACTGAAGTCGTTTGAGCGAAGAAACTAATTGAGTTGTCAAGATAGACTAGGTACTGGGAGAAGACATACTTTAAATTGGATGTTGGATGCTATCGTGTCGCTGTGAGTGAGGTGTCTTGCTAGTACTATACCCGAAACTTTACCAGATGTGCCGCTGCCGATCGCAAAAGACCTTCCCCGTCTGGTCTGACGTTTAGTGACATGAGGGTGCCAACCTCCGATCTCGACAGATGGGCATGCCAGAGTGACAGCGTCGAACCACTGTGACAGACATAATTATTGTCACGCCACAGCCGCACATCCTATAGTATGATAGATACAGTTCAGTAGATTCAATCAAGCTCGCAGACCTCCAGTATACATATAGATGGAATTGTTTTCCAGCTATGTAGGTAATGAGATTGTGTACAAATTTGTGTGTTCTGTGAAACTCCCGAACTTGTCGGCTGTTCGACAACCGCGCCAACTGATAGGAATGCATGTAGAGGAACAGATATCATAGTTGATGACAACGGGGAAGCAGATCATTGAACCAACCTCAGGCGTCAAAGTTCGCAAAGTGCATGGTAGGGTACCCATGAGATGAAAGAGAACGCATCGACTTATACGATAAGGAGAAAATTTGAAGGGGCAACTAGAGGCAGAGTGGACAAAGGAGAGCAAAGACAAGGGCACAGGACGCACTTCCGATCGTTCCATCATTCTTCCTTGCATGCCACCACTTGCCCCGCGTGTCGAGGATGTCCAGAATCTCGCCCTTAATGAACGAAAGTTCGTTTGGATCGTCGGGCGAGGCGACGTCTATAGAATATATGTGTGGAAATTACGGGTGAAAAGTGGAATAGGACTACGGACATTTGTAAAGGGCCCTTGCCTGGCATGTCGAAGGCTCCTGTTCTGGGACAGCCTCGGGGGAAGGGCTAGGAGGACTGAGTGTCGTCAAGGATGGATGGAGATCGCAATGACTCTGATACGCACGATACCACGACATAATCCTCGCACATATCCATATCCATAGGGGGAGCAGGTAAACCTCCCGTAAATCTGTTCCACAAATCAATAACCGTTTGCGTCAATGTGTACCCTTTCTGCTCATCCTTTCCAAGGAGGTCGACGTTCCTCTCTGGGCCCTCCATTGTATTTGGGCCGGGAAGAGACGTCGATGGTGTACCCACAACCGAATCCTGAGCATGACTTGACGAGGAAATGAATAAATCGCGGAGTGGCCCAGATGGTGAGTGGTCACTCAAGAATCGTTGTATGGTGAGAACCACGGTATCTGTTGCAGGTCTTTCTTGTAATGGTGACCAGCAATCTTGAATAAAGTCCCAATGCGCGTCATCTATCACTCGGGAATCTGGTCTACCTGGCCTGTGACCCTGATGCAACAGTGAAACAATGCGTATATCTTCACGAATTTCGGACCACGGTTGCTTTCCAGACAGCACCTGCAAGAAGATGAGAATGGGCCTGATTTTTGAGTCGAATGAGCCTGCCTGGAGAGCAACACATCCGAAAGAGTATATGTCACTTTTGGTTGTGCTGTTGAACGTTCCTTCAAGATCAATTTGTTCTGGCGCGACCCAACGTAAGGCTCCCGGCCGCGCAGTAGATTTCTGAAGGTAAACCAATGTATCTGGAATATTGCTCACGAAGGAAGCATATCCAAAATCGGCCAAACGCGCAGTGTAGTCTGCGTCAACTAGCACGTTATTCTGTTTTATAATCAGACAAAGTCACCGATGGCACTAATCTCACGCACGGAGTTCAAGTCACCGTGGACAATCGGAACCGACAAAGAATGTACTATAGTACTAGTGTGTTATTCCATTGAGTGATACGAAAAAAATAACAGCGGCTCACAGTAGTGCAGGCCTTCGGCAATGTCGAGCAACTTTCCACGGGGTTAGAGAGTGAGAGGGAAGGAGATATAACCTGAACGTACAATCTGCAGTCGGTGTACGGTTCCTAGCTTGTGGTCATGCTTCGTTAAGAATTTGTGGAGACTTTCGTTAGGCATCCACAGCGACACCAACGACACTGCACTCATTGCAAAGCCGTACGCAACACCCAAGAATGGAACAACATTTTTATGTTCTAGTCTCTTCCAATGTCCGAGCTCTCGACGTAGCATCTGGAAGGCCGTTGACGTCAAATTTGCTGATTCGAAAGGAAACAAAGTACCTTGACAGCTATATCTTTTGTATCTCTATCTAGTGCGAACTTGAATCGTAACGCCTTTACTGCAACCTAGGGGAGAGAGGTAAACATGGGTAGGCAACGTGAATCGTGGATCATGCTCAAACCTCCTGTGGTACCGAATCACCGAGGTACGGACATCTATAGACATCACCGAATCCGCCTCCAGCTAAATAGCGATCGTCAATTTTGATGATATACGATGTGAGATCTGGCGGAGGCGGCGGAACACTAACAATGTGAATTGAAACCATCGCAGACTAGAAAGACATACTCTGGAGAGGTGGTCGTTGGATGCTATTGTTTCGCTGTGATTTAGCTTCGTAGTGTCTTATCAGTACTATACACGAAACTTTACCAGATGTGCCATTGATGATCCGAGTCGCAAAAGACTTTCCTTCTCTGGTCTGACGTTCAATGACACGCTGAGCGTGCAAAGCTCACTCGACAGATGCGGCCAGTGGGCTGGTGACCCTGTTGCTGCGGACACTGTCTCATTCAAGTTGCCGCACCACAGCCAGGCTGCCTAGCCACGCTCTAGCCGAAATAGTAACGAGGTGTACGGCAACATCATTAGAGTTGGACTGAAGACACATGTTCAAGTGGACACTTATGTACAGTGACTTTGATCTGTAAGAACATATACTAGGCGTTCACCCGATCTGTTGTGCCTTCGGCACAATCATCCTAGTTTTTAAGTAGTTCAAATCCTATTTAATTCACACTATTACTATTAGTCAGTCAGGCATAGTATTAGTCAGTTAGGCATAGTATATAGTCAATCAGGCATTAGTTAGTTTTAGTTTGTAATTAGTCAAGTACTGCAAACTGATAGGCATTTCACCTGATCTGTTGTGCCTTCGGCACAATCATCCTAGTTATTAACACTATCATGCATTTCACATTATCCATTTAATAGTAGGATGAGTGAT
>JBBPJJ010000704.1:0-15369 GCA_038088635.1 Veloboletus limbatus
GGTAGCTGCCTTACTAAGCTTATTACTAAGCGTATGATATGGTAAGGTAAAGTACGATACGTTTTCAACACTCCCCCTTGCTTGGTGTACATAGTAGAGTAAGCACCGAAAGAAGAGAACGTAGCGAGTTTAAACGCTGTTGGAGAAAATGAGGCCAAGCTGTGAGTGGAATTTCTCGAACGTGACGCGAACGAGGTTCTTGGTGAACATATCCGCCGGGTTGTCAGTCCCAGGGATATACAGTAGCTCAACATCCTTGGTATTCATTACCGCATCCCGCACGAAATGATATCTGATCTGGATGTGCTTTGACCGTTTTTCTGTAATGGGGTTTTGTGCGATAAATAGCGACCCCTGATTGTTGCCACAGATGGGAATTGGACCAAGGTTGAAACCAAGTTCCTTCATCATCTGGCGGATCCAAACGGCTTGGTGAGTGCAGTCACTCAAAGCCATATATTCCACCTCGGTGGACGACAGGGCAGTGGTTTTTTGTAAGTGTGAATTCCACAAAAACACACAATTCACCAATTTCATGCAGTACCTGGTTTGGGAATGGCGAGTGAGATGATCTTGACCCCAATCGGAATCAGTACAAGTGTAAAGTCCCTTATCCAGGGAGCCATCATACACGAGCGCGTAGCTTCGTGTTACGGTTGGCCCAGGTAGGGACAAGCGTAGCCTTGCAAAGGTTCAAGGACAAGGATTGTTACAAAGGGACGATGAACAAGGAGAGCTCGCCTAAGGGTTCTTCCTGTAGGTCGACAAGGAGGCTGCCTTGGAGAATCGGCAGGAGCTTAGCAAGAGATGTCCGATGGGACCCGGTCGAGGAGTGAAGTTGCAAGTAGATTGCACAAGGGATACAAGGTATATCACAAGGAGGTCTAAGCTAGAGAACAGGGAAAGAGAGCGAGGGTTTATATACCTGAGCTATGGAATATTATGGAACCTCGCGGAATGTTCAGGAAGAAATTGAGAACCAATGGCAAAGAAGACGCGATTGGTAATCGCAGTGGAATATGAAAGAACATCGTGGAACAATGAGTGAGAACCAATGGCAAAGAAGACGCGATTGGTAATCACGGTGGAATATGAAAGATCATCATGGAACGATGAGTAATACACTGTGTCATGTGACACTAAATAAATGGTAGGGAAACAAGGAAAGGAACAAGGAAAGAATCAAAGGAAAGAGGGAAATCGTCACACTTCGTGTGCCAACAAGATACCGGCAAATATGCAGGGCCTTATCGAGATGGGCTTGTGACGGATTCGCAGATGCACGGGCGAGGGTGTTAACCGCGTGCGCGATATCGGGTCGAGTACCGATCATTAAGTACAGTAACGAGCCAATAACCTGCTAGAAGCGCGTCCGCAATGCAGGGTTGATAGGGGCATCGTTTTTCTCCAGGTAGTAACTGGGAGGGAGTGGTGTATAGGCAGGCCTAGTGTTTGCCATGCCACAGCGTTCAAGAACTTTAGCGAGGTATTCTTGTTGGTCCAGGAATATTTTCTGGCCATCTCGCTTGATTGCCATTCGGAGGAATTCATGTGGTTCTCCGAGATCACGACATTCCCACTTCTTCATGAATGCGGCCTTGAGCTTATCTACTAAAGCTCGGTCAGGTCCGCAGAAGAGGGCATCGTCAATGTAGATGATGGCGAGCACAAATGTTTTGCTGACTTGATAGACAAATAGTCCAGCGTCGGAGTGCAGGTGGGTGAATCCTAGCTCCTTCATAGACTTGTCCAGTGTTTTCCACCAGACAAGTCCAGCTTGTTTCAAGCCGTAGATTGCACGCAGGAGTCGTTAGACCTTGCCTTTGAGATGAGGGGGCAGGAAACCCTCAGGAAACTCCATGTAGAGTTCCTCTTCCAGTTCGCCATAGAGATAGGCAGATCGTACGTCTAGTCCAGTAATATACCATGACTCAAGTGCAGCAAGCGCGAGCATGCATCGGACGGTTTCAAATCATACTACCGGGAAAAAATCTGATCGAAATTGATGCCCTCCACTTGGGAGAAACCTTTGGTGACCAATCTGGCACGTTTACGGCCATCAGGTTTGACATTGAAGACCCATCAGTTTTTAATCACCTTGCGGTGAGCGGGGCGATCAACGATTTGATAGACCTTTCAGTCTTTGAGCATTTGGAGCTCGGTCTCACAAGCCTTACACCAGAAGGATTGTTCATCTGCTGGCAGCTTAAGGATATCGTGGTATGACCATTCACGATAATTTACTGAAGCGTGGTGGTAATCGTCCATGGGGACGGCGCGTTCAAGTAAAAATTGTAGAACAATATAGAACTCAGTGAATGTAGACAAGTCACTGATACATTGCTAGTACCTGTAGAACAATATAGAACTACAGTACCATTAGTAGTGAAGTAAATGTGAATAGCTATGACCTTACCTCAGTGAATGTAGACAAGTCACTGAGGTCAGGTGAAGTCCGAGACGCGGAAATATCAACGTGATTATGTAAGCTCGACCATGGCTGTACTATCGTACTACTACTTCAACACTCCCCCTCAAGCATGAGGGCAAAGACCAAGCTCAGAAGCAAAGTGCTTGGCCTTGATACTAGGTAATGCTTTGGTTAGCGTATCAGCTATCATGTTATTTGTGGGACAATAAAGAAAACGAATAGAACCATTCTCAACAGTAAAGCAGATAAAGTGGTAACGTATGTCAATATGCTTGGTGCGCGCGTGATAGCTGCCATCCTTCGTGAGGGCAATGGCAGATTGGTTGTCGCCATATAAGATGGTGGGGTGCTCGAGTGGATGGAATATTTCGCCGATGAGACGTCGGAGCCATAGGGTCTCCTTTGTTGCATGGGTAGCGGCGACATACTCTGCTTCGGCAGTGGAAAGAGTCACGAGCTCTTGTTTCCGCGAGCCCCAGAGGATTGCTCCTCCATCTATAAGAAATGCAAACCCAGTGATAGCACGTCGGTGCTCCTGCGAGGCTCCATCAGCGTCAACGTATCCCACAAGACCCCTTTGTTGTGTTCCAAAGGTCAGTGTCCAGTTAGTGGTGCCGACGAGGTACCGGTAAATTCGTTTGACTACCTCCCAATGGGTCCATCCAGGGTTTGCATTGAATTGGCATACGAGGGACGTGGTGAACGCGATGTCTGGTCAAGTCCCAGCTGCTAGGTAGATCAGCGAGCCCGTAGCCTGACGGTATGGTACACATCGCATCTTCGCAACCTCTAAGGTTGACTTTGGACATTGCGTTTCTAAGAGCTGTACGTTCGGGTCCAGAGGTGCCGCGACAGGTTTGACATCAACGAAATTAAATTTCGTGAGTATGGCTTTGGTGTACGGTTCCTGCCACAGCGATAGTGTTCGATTTGAATGGTCTCGGGTGACTTTCATTCTGAGGAGCCAAGAGATTGGTCCGAGATCAGTCAGCTTGAATCGAGTCCCTATTTCAGCTTTGAACGCCTTGATAAGTCTGCTCGAACTGCCTGTAACCGTACAGTTGTCAACGTGTAACACTAGAATCAAAATGTGTGCGCCGAGATGGAGTACGAACACGCCCCAATCGGCTTCCATACGCTTGAGTCCAAGTTCGTCAAGTTCCCTCGACAGCCGTTGGTACCATTTGAGAGCACCCTGCTTCGATCCGTAGAGGGCAACTTTGAGTTTTGCAATGAGATCGAGGCCGTCTTTGTCGAAACCAGGTGGGAGTTCCATGTAGATGATTTCGTTATCGTCTAGTTTTCCATTGAGGAACGCACTGTGGAAATCAAAGACGTCGATGTCCCAGTCTTGGCAGGCTGCGATGGCGAGGATGAGTCGAAGCGATGCGAGGCGAGTGACGGGAGCGTAGGTTTCATCATAGTCGACGCCTTGTTGCTGTGTGAACCCGCGCGCTACCAACCGCGCTTTGTACTTGTTGATTTCGCCGGTCGCTGTCTTCTTTATCTTGAAGACCCACTTGCAACTTATGATGTTTGTGTTCGCTGGACGTTGGACGACATCCCAGGTGCGCACTTCATCTAAACTCCTCAGTTCGGCGTTGACCGCTTCTTCCCACTTGGCCCAATCAGGTTGTCTCTGCGCTTCCTCTATCGTCACCGGTTCTAACGCCTCGGCTTCTGTGGCACCGGCCATCAGCGCAAACACCGCGTTATCGTCGTTGAAGTCCCAGGCACCTGTGGCAGCGTCGTTTCCACCGTTGTCATCGTTGGTAAGTTTTTCTTTCTCTTCTTCAACGGTTTGAATTCCTCTAGGAACAAGTGGGTCGCCGCTACCTCGACCATCGTGCATGTCAACGCCGCTGCGCAGCATTCGGATATACTCAGACTCCGTGCACTGGCAATTCGACCGCCTCAATTCGGTCTCTGGCACTGGTATCTCGAAATCGCGGCCTAGGTGGTCGGTGTGGTCTCGTTTGGGTGGATCTGGAGCTGCAGAAGCTGGGGAGATGGAGTGGGGATTCGTTGTAGGTGAGTTTTGGATGCCTTGTGGGGTATTGAGAGAGGTGGACTGATTGCTCTTGTCCGTTCCAGTGCGTTCGCTCTCCCCCTCAATCGGTGTGCCGATTCGATCAATCACGGTGCCATCGTCATGGCAAAACATGACGTTTCGTTCGACAGCGACTATCCGACGATCCACAAACTAGACGCGGTGGGCGTTACTCTCGGCGTCAAACCCTACCCAGTGCGCTTCGTGCGCTCGAGCATCAAGCTTCGAGCCACTTGCATCGTGCACCCAGCACCTCGCGCCCCATCCAGGTACGTTGGCCAGGTTAGGTTTCTTGCTGAATAGCATCTCGAACGGTGTCTTGCTGTCGAGTGCGCGAGTTGCTGACCTATTCTTCACCCAGACGACATGCGAGATCGCCTTGCTCCACAGGAACTTGGGTAGTCCGCTCGAGTGTAGGACTTCACGAACACGCTCTATGAGTGTTCGATTGAGCTGCTCAGCGACACCATTGTGTTGCGGCGTGTCGTGTGTGGTAAGTTTTCGTTCCGTTCCTTGAGATTTTAGGTGGCGAGTGAAGTCGTCGCTCAGGTACTCCCCTCCATGATCCGATCGCAGACGTTTGATGGAGATGCCATGCTGGTTCTTCACCCAGGCTTCATATTGACGGTATGCGCTGAAGATGTCGGATTTCGCGGATAATAGGTAAAGGTGGGTGAGGCGCGTATAATCGTCGGTGAACGTACAGTAGTACGTTTTCTTTCCGATCATTTGGGTGGTAGACGGTCCCCAGACGTCGGTATGTATTTCGTCACCGAATTTCTCGCAGCGCTTAGGTTCACGGTCTTTCCCAATAGGCTTCCGTGTCGCCTTTCTATACTCGCACGACTTGCACTGGCCCATGGTTGTATGATTTGGGTCCAGTTTGATACCGCTGACCATTCCTTTACTCAGCATTTCTCGTATCGTAGCAGCGCCGATGTGAGAGAGTCGGGCATGGAGTTCTGTCATGGTGAGTTCTTGGTCAACTCTTGCAGTGGCTGCAGTCGTGGATGGATATTGACTATGAGTCCGGTATAGACCATTCGACAGAGGTACATTGCCTAGTAGGCACTTCTTCCCGTCATAGATGTGACATGATTGACCATGGAAAAGTGCGGTGTATCCTGCGCTGGCGAGTCGACTAATGGAGATGAGAGTAACCTTCATCGTAGGCGCATATAGGACATCCTTCAAAAGGATACGTGAAGACTTCTCTCCATTTGGTAAGTCGATGTGGAGGTTCCCTCTGCCCAGAGCGTTAAACGTGCAGTTATCAGCTGCTCGTATGGGTTTTGGTGGAATGGACACGAAGTTGACAAAATGTTCACGGAAGGGGGACATATGCTGAGTGGCTCCGCTGTCATAGAGCACAACGTTCGCTGACGGGTGGTCCTATACAAGGGTAGCGTAGTCCAGGGTGGACTTCAGAGGTTCAGCATCAATTGATGCGATCCATACTCCGTCGGGTTCGCTTGTCTCTGCAGTGTTTGCCTTTGCTGACGGTTTGCCTTTGCCCTTAGAGTCTTTCGACAAGTCATTCTTTGACTTCTTTCCCTTGGATTTCCAGCCTTTCGGAGCCTGTCCTTCCTTTCCACCACCTTCCTCCCAGCAATTCAGCTTCGTATGGCCAAACCAGCCACAGTTTTCGCAGTCGCTTGTGCACCTTGGCTTTCGACCCTTTCCCTTTTTGGATGAGTCGGCATTAAATGCAGCGTCGTCGCTGGGTTTCGATTTTGACTTGTTGCCGTCGAGCATGGTGAACCGGTCATATTCGTCAAGGATAAGGCCAGCGAGTGTGTCACAGTTGACCGCTTTGTTATGTAGCTTCATCATCCCTGAGACGTTGGACACGACGGAGTTGTAGGAACATGGTAGTGATGCGAAAAGGATGTGGAATAAGTCTTCGTCTGCTATGGGTCGTCCGACAGTTGCTAACTCTTCCCGCAGTGCGAAGAGCTTCTCAACATGTGCGCGAGCGTCTCCACCGTCCTTAAGCTTGAGTTCACCAAGTTGACGCCGAATTTCTGTTCTGACGACAAGTGACCGCTGCTCGAATAAGGCCACTAGTGTGTCATAGTACTCCTTGGCAGTGGTTTTCCGTACGAGTCACATGAAGATGGAGTCAGGGAATGAGGCACCCATTATCTGCTTCGCAAGCGAGTTCTCTTTGAGCCATTTTTCTAGGTCATTCTCGTACTTCTCGATTTCTGCCTTTTCGTCTGGTGTGGTTGGAATCCACGCAGGAGATTTTCCTAGAGTTGGATCGATAGGCTCTCGTTTTGTGCCATATATGTAGCCAAGTAGGCTTCATGATCCCAATGAGTATTCAAGTTGGGCTTTCCAAACGGTCCATCCCTTTCCAGCTGCGTCCAGCTTTGGGAGCTTGTAAGACTCTTCCATTTTCGACATGGGGACTATGGTTTTGAGTGCGAGAAGGTTTTCTATTTGTCTGTTTAGATTACTGAGCCGGGGCTCATAACCTGTAGAACAATATAGAACTCAGTGAATGTAGACAAGTCACTGATACATTGCTAGTACCTGTAGAACAATATAGAACTACAGTACCATTAGTAGTGAAGTAAATGTGAATAGCTATGACCTTACCTCAGTGAATGTAGACAAGTCACTGAGGTCAGGTGAAGTCCGAGACGCGGAAATATCAACGTGATTATGTAAGCTCGACCGTGGCTGTACTATCATACTACTACTTCAACAAAAATTGGGCCAGCTCATCTCCCCCTGCCCAAACTAGGCGTTCGACGAGCTCCTCGGAGTCGGCGTCATCGGGCTCCACAGAGGGTTCACCCGGAGCATCGACAGAGGGGTCAGGAGTGGCGGAGGGGCCTGGCTGGACAATTTTGCGCCAGCGGGTGTCACGCTCAATCTCCTTGAGCTGTTGTAAAGGGTGGCATTGTTCGCCATAAACATTGCCCGGCCGAATAGGCAGGCGGCGTTGACGCTCAATGCAGCGAGGAGCGGGAGGCACAGCCGGAGGAGGACGAGGCGCACGAGGAGGAGTAACCGGTGCAGGCTCTGCAAGAGGCAGATGCTCATCTCCAGAAGGAGATGCAGGTGCAACCGGTTGAGGACGAGAGCGAGGGGTATCTGCATCATCATCGTCAGAGTGGATGGAACTGGAATCAACATCCGGGTTATCCTCATGCCAATGTGGAGGCGCACGGTGAGCGATCGGACCAGAAGGTCTCATGTGCTCACAATTGGGGAAGTAATGCTCGTCGAAGACGGCATATGCAGCAGTAAAGGGAGCAGTGTTACTCCGTATGAATAGGTAGTTCCGATCAGAGCTGGAAGCTACACCGAGGTATGTCATCATCTCGGATTTAGGGGCAAGTTTACCCTTTCGGGTTTCATCGGGAATGTGCACGTAGGCAGCACATCCGAAAACTCGAATATGAGAGATAGTGGGCTTGTGCCTGTGGAGCAGCTCGTAGGGGGTCTTCCACTGGAGGCGAGCATTAGGAGTGCAGTTGTAAACATGAGCTGCATGCTCGAGAGCAAATTGCCAGAAGGAAGGGGGCAAGCAGGCGTCAAGGCACATTGCCTGAGCCTTATCCACCAGTGTGCATATAAAGCGCTCCGCACGCCCGTTCTGCTGGTGAGCATAGGGAGCGGACTGGTGAATGTGAACACCGTTATCCTGAAGGAATTCAGTGAACGCTTTGGAAGTGAATTCTCCCCCTGCATCAGAGTGCCAATGCTTAATGTTGGCGTTGAATTGTGTTCGCACATAGGCGAAGAACTGCTTGGTGACCCGAAGGGCCTGATCCTTGGTTGCGAGACAAGAAATACAGCCTGAGGACGTATAGTCATCATAAAACACGGCAGCGTAGTGCTTCTTCGTGTAACTGAGAGTCTCAAATGATTTCAGATCGCAGTGGATCAACTCAAAGGGAGCGGTAGCCCGCATCTCGCTATGAGGAAAAGGTCGGTTGGGCTGCTTGCCCAATTGACAACCACGACATAAGTCGGGTTGATCCGGGATAGGGATGTCTGGGCAATCGGACGTGTGGCGCTTTGCAGCGCGGAGTACTTCTTTTGAAGCATGCCCAAGTCGCTGGTGCAGGAGGTCGTAGTCGACTGCAACCAGAGTGAGAGTCTGCGCATTGTGGACAGGAGGGGCAGATATCCAATACATGGTGTCACCTGGGTGAGTATGAAAAGATAGGAAGTTCGTATTAGAACAGGTGTCATGAAAGTGGATTGCGTCCTCATCCTGTTGGATTCGGATACACTTGTTGCGCAGGAGGGTGCCCATGGAAATAAGCTTCATGGTGCAACTGGGCATGTAGATGACTGGCGATAATCGCACAAGTCGTTGGTTGTACCATACAAGGACAGTACCGGTGCCGAGTATGGGTGCACTCCCATTTGCTGTCTGGGAGGACGTAGGCATAGAGTATGGTTTGTACTCCACGAAGTCGTCATAATCGCATGTAAAATGGGCAGAAGCCCCTGAATCGAGAAGCCAAGTGTTATGAGGCGTCTCATGCGAGTGGGCTTTCCCTTTACCCTTCTTGTCATTCTTACAATTGTCATACTGAGCGAATTCATCCAAAGATGTAATATCATTTGGGAAAGTAACTACAGGTAGTGTAGCTACGAATGTCCGAACAGTTCTGCATACATTTTCTGCACGGAAGGCTTGTTCGTCAGCTCGTGTGTAAGAAGGACAGAGGAAGGAAGGTACTTGCTATTCCATTGGGTCATCAGAGTCGAGGAGCCTGTAGGCGTATGGGTCCTCTTCCTCCACGACGTTACCCTGTGCGTCCAGGACGTTGCCGTGGGCGTCGGTATCCACCAGCTCCGCGTAGACATCGGCGGCCTCAGAGAAGAACCTCTCGAGGTATTCGTCCCGGATGTCGTCAACCTCGTCCATGCTCACCATGTCGTCGTCATCGACGCGAGTGGTGGGAGTGAGTGGGACCCGCATGTCATCCTCGAGCCTTTTAGCGAGGGAGTGGGTGAGGTCGATGAGGGGGACATCGACCGGAGTGGAACCCGAGGGTGGGCAGGAAGAACCGGAAGGTTCTGTGTCTGCACCACGAGGGCGCTTGCGGGAGACCACCTCATTGAGGCATCGGAGAGTGGAGGAGGTCACGGGGACCTCGAGGGAGCGTGCCAAGGAGGCGGCTTTCTTGGTTTCGGGGAACGCCAGCAGCCCGTAATGGGTCGTGCCGAGCGTGTTGGAGTGCCTGCAGTAATTGCGAGGCGGCGGCGGGAGAGAGGAGGTGGAGGGTGCCATCGAGTTGGATGGGCTTATCCTCTCCGAGTAACGGACGGCTGGTCGGAGGATGTCGTTGGGTGAGGGGAAGACGACCGGTGCGTCAAAAAGGGACGCGAATGAAAAAGATGATGTTGCAGCTTTTTCATCTGCCTGGTGTGCTCGCCTCTCACGGCGAGACTGTTGGGAGCCCTCAGACCTCTTGCCCTCCCGGCACTCCTTGCGCGAAGGCTTGGAGCCAGAGCTCGAGCTGGAAGGGCCAGCAACTGGTTGTTGTTGCTGGGAGAAGCAAGGGTCGTCTTGCTTGCGCTTGACGGGCCTGGTCTTGTGCGGGTGAGGCGAGGGAAGGTTGGAGCGGTTGGAGGGCTTACGCTTGGAAACGTGTTGTTCCCAAGCAGCCACCATCATATGCTCGATACGATCGACGGAGGGGGTGGATGCAGAGGAGGCAGAGTTGCCTTGGACGGTGCCAGCATTGAGGAGCTGGGTGGCAAAATCAGCATACAACGGGAGTTTGGATAGGAAGATCATGGCCTTGATCTTGTCGGAGACGGGGTACTCGAGCTGCTCGAGTAGCGCGAAGTGCACATTGGCCTTCGAAAAGGTCTGTGCGGGATGGTTATTCTCCGGGAAAGTCAAGCCCATGAGGGCCTTGAACTCCACGTAAGCGGAGGCGAGGGAGGGGGTGTCGTACGCATCTTTCAACGCGTCCCAGAGTGCATTGGCAGTCTGGTAGTCAGCAAAAGTCGATGTTATATTTTGGTCTATCTTGAGGCGTATAGCCCCAAGAGCCTTGTCGTCGTTCTCGTCCCACTTGAGCTGTTTGGCGTCGAGGGACTCCAGCTCGGTGGGTGTAAGGGTGGTCCGCATGCGCTCACCATCAGCCGTGACGGTGGTCGGGTGCTCCGGGCGAGGATGACGAAGCCTCTGGAATACTCCTGCGAAGCGCAGGTAAGCATCCATCTGCTGGGCCCAACATTTGTAGTTGGGGCCGGTGAGGACGGGGAGTTCTTTCAAGGAGGAGGCCATTGGGTTGATTTCTGGGTAGAACGTATTAGCTCAGTTCGAAAAGGAATGAGGGGAGTGGGGTAGCCGCGTCGCCGAACGACGTTCCAGAGCCAGGAAAATCAGAGGGACATAGTCTCCTCCTATCCCGTCATCTGGGTGACCGTACCAGAGAGCGTTTCCGCGTCATCTGGTGCTTGCCTTGTTCAGGACGGAGTGGTCGTTGACCTCAGAGGAGAGCGTTTCCGCATCGTCCTCGTCACTGATCACGTTCCAGGCAGGCTGCATTGCATGTCTTGTTCAGACGGCAAGTGGGGCTCATAACCTGTTGCAATGGCATGCTCCCTTTGCAGGGAGCTGGGAAGAGCAATGCAGACATATCTTACATACCTGAGAGAGATGGTGACAGTTGAGAGTCAAGAGTGATTGTAAGTCAGCTAATGTTATTCGTACTCAGCTCCTGCTTATATAGTGTACAGGTAGCTGCCTTACTAAGCTTATTACTAAGCATATGATACGGTAAGGTAAAGTACGATACGTTTTCAACACTCAGCACCATCCGCCCCTTCCTCTTGCTGACACTTTTACACAAGTATCTCCCCGAGACTAGGCAAAGACATGGGTATGGGTATCTGTGGGTATGGATAGGGGTATGGCTGTCTGGTACCCATACCCATACCCACACCCACCAGGTGGGTATATTACTATGGGTATGGGTGGGTATGTGGCCATATGTCACACTATATGACATATCATCATAACTCTTAATTCAGAATTACATCATCCATCACAAACTTTAATGATACCTGACATGCAGTGCTACATTCTAGGATAAGATTCTCGAGCTAAACATTTTCATGGCTGTTCAACCTTTAGTCATGTCAACCGAGAAACGAGCAACCAAGCTAACAGACAAAGCCAGAGCTGCTCTTGAAGGCAAGTCCACCTTGAAACGTAAAAACAATGATACTGCTCCCACAAAGAAGTCATATCGCAGCTCTAATGCAAAACAGACAAGCGGACATCACAACCATTCTCACAAGCATCGCCATGTGGCTGTGACTCTGAGCTAAACAAGCCCACAGATTCTCAAAGATGCTATGCTCTTTTTCTCACTCTCTCTGCCCAACCTCGCCATGGTCATTCCTGCCATGGATCTCATTGATCAAAAGCTTACAACGTACTCACTCAACCGCAAGTACAGTCCTGCCATTTGTGCTGCCGTTAGTCTGGCCAAGCAGACGCTTAACCGGTACTACAAGCTTACGGACAGCTTTGAAGTGTACCGAATCACCATGGGTAAGTCATTGCATCGTTAGTACTAGATGTACTGACAAGTACTTGACTTATAGTCTTACATCTGCGACACAAGCTTGCTTACTTCAAGAATGGAAGGGGACTGGATTGAAACTGCCAAGTGGCTTGTCAGGGATGTGTTCGAGCACTCATACATCATAGAGGAGATTGACCACCCTGACCACCCTGCTAACAACCCGATGGTATTCAAGACCAAACAGGTATGTCACCCGGCACCACTTTGCATTGTAGTAGTACCACTGACATTACTTAGTACAATATTTTCGACAACATGGCTGCTCTGGCCCCACCCAAACAGTCTGATCTAGGTGATGAGTTGGAACGCTACCTTCGTATTGACGTTGAATTTGTCACAGACGCCCTGACATGGTGGTATGAGCGGCGCGCTGTCTATCCTTGCCTGTCCTGCATGGCAATGGACTTTTTGAGCATCCCAGGTTAGTTTTCTATAATTCCGTTGTGGTTCTGTTAGGTGACTGTTTCTCTTTGCTACTTCGGTTGATGTGGAACGTCTCTTCAGCCGTGGTCGTCTACTAATTGCACACACACGTTCCCGTATTTCGGCTCAGTCATCTCGTGCTCTACTCTGCTTGGGAACCTGGAGCTCGCTCGGCCTTGTCAAGATGGAGGATGTATTAGCAGTGGTTGGTCTGAAAGATGTGGAGGGTGATGAGGAAGCTCTTGAGAATGGTTGGGACAGTATCAAGCTGTAGTTAGATTGCATTTTTGGTCGCTCCAAATATGAGGTACCCATGGGTGTGACCCACCATGGGTCATATTCCGGGTCCACTTTCACTGACCCACGATCATACCCATACCCACATCGTGGATATGGGTATATCCCTGGGTATGGGTACATGTATGACCACTGATACCCGGGGGTATACCCATGTTGTTGCCTACCCAAGACCCATGCATTCACCCCCTTAGAGACAATCAAGAACGAGTACGGCAAACCAGGACTCCCACAAATCTACACCGACTTCAAGGCAGTGATGGATGGTACCATTCCCACTGCTGGGAATCCTGTGGTGGCTTTTGCCAAATTCGAGACACTCTTTATGCATCTTCAATTCAACAAGTACCTGTTACGATTTTCCCTTTTCTCTATACTTTTTCTTTACTTCCCTACCGTTTATTTAGTGTCATGTGACACAGTGTATTACACATCGTTCTACGATGTTCCTTCACATTCTATGGCAATTAACAATCACGTCTCTTTTGCCATTGGTTTACACTTCCTTTACTCATCGTTCCATGGCATTCTTTCATATTCCACGGTGATTACCAATTGCATCTTCTTTGCCATAGGTTCACAATTCCTTCCTGGACATTCTGCAAGGTTCCATAATATTCCGTAGCTTGGGTATATAAACCCTCGCTCCCCTTCCCTATTCCCTAGCTTAGACCTCCTTGCGAATCACCTTGTATCTCTTGTGCAATCCAACTGCTTGACTGCAGAACTTGCTCTCCTCGTCTTGGTCCTACCAATCCGTGTGGACATCTCTCGCTAGGCTCCTGCCGATTCTCCAAGGCAGTTCATTGTTGACCTTCGTGCGTAACACTTAGGCAAATCCTCGTTCCTCGTCTATGACTTTCATCCTTGCAAGGCTACGTTTGCCCCTACCCAGGTCAACCGTAGCAGTACCCCATGCCTGACAACATTCAGGCAATGATTCTGTTGTTGAAGCTTCCCCCATCGATGGATGTCATTGCGCAACTTCTTGCACAGAAACGTGACTCTGAGGGGACCTTCATCCCTCCTACCATACAAGAAATTGTCTCGTCCATGACTGTCACATGAGAGTCAGAGAATCTAGGGAAAGATAAAGTGCCTGAGCAGGCACAAAAGATCTCTGCCATTAAAAGGAAAGGCGGGAATCCTTCTTTCTAGGATCAGCAGCAAAAACTCCCTGCAGCACCTCAGCAGCAGCGGCAGCAGGGGAAAAGTGCTGATGCTGAGAAGAAGAAGACCAAGCGTGGTAAGCGTGGAGGCAAGAACCAACGTGAAAAGCATAACACGCTGCAGTTCATTGAGCAAGACTTCGAACAAGCAAGTGGTGACTATTTTGCCTCCACTGCCATGGTTCCCCTTACCCTGGCCATCGTAGACCCTTGTGCAAGCGCTCACCAAAGCACTCAGTTGTATTAAGGCAAGGGTGGTCTTCCTGTGTTCACGCAGACAAAGGAGGCTTTCTCGTTCGCTCACCAGCTGAACATACACCCATCTTGCAAGACAATTCAGTTAATCGACACTGCACTCCCTCTCCTCTAATGGCTTGACTTCATGTTGCCTCCATCTCCATCTCCAGTTGCTTCATCCTCTTCCACCGTGACTGTTTGACAACAAACTACACAGAAGCTATTTACTGATTACTTACTTTAGTAGTGATGGAGCGGTTGCGGTGTTGAGGCAAACGATGATGGTTGTTAAAAAACAAGAGTGTTGTTAGAACTCAGATGTTGAGTTTGAATCTTATATAGTGACATGTGATATATGATTATATAAGCTACTCTAAATAGAAGAAATAGAATAGAAATAGGAGCGAAGGCAGCTGTATAACAGTGTGTTCAACAGTGACACTTGTCATATCCCTTCTGTTATCAGCACCTGTCGTGCCTTCTCCTCCCTCTCCTCCTCTCTCCTCAGTGCAGTACAACTGCATCTTCTCCCTCAAAGACCTGGATGAACTGGAATGTCCCTCCAAGCACTCATGTCACTGGATCAGCCACGTTGGAGACAGTTGGGATGCCAACAACATCATAGATATCTATGGGTCTGAAGTCAACAACTTCATGGAAGCCAGGTTCGTATCTCATCCGATGATTACTGCTGCACACTCCTTATGCTCCATTTCCTATACAGCATTGAGTAGTTCAGAGGTAGTAAATAGTGTACCAAATTATAAGGACATTATTTGTGTGCATAGCTCAAATGCCAAGTGTGATCACTGTGAGAGAAAACCTTGGATCCTAGATTCAGGTGCATCTATGCACTTTATGCCTGAACGGTCTGACTTTAGTGATTATACAGTGACTCCAAAAAGCGTTACAATAACTAACCCCAAACTGGGGCGCGAAGCGCTCCGCAACCACCCGTGGGAATATCGCTTCGCTTTGGTGAGACCAAACAAAGTACAAACCCTTGGCTACAAATCGGTCCCTAGGTCATGTGATGTGGCCTAGGGGTTGCAAATATATGACTGTTTTAAAACAGGAACACCATTGTAACAGTTTTTGGACTTTTGCCATAACATACTGGATCTCAATCATACAGAGGCTGTTTGTTGTTGTTTGGTGCTACAAACACAAATATACATATAA
>JBBPJJ010000705.1:0-15369 GCA_038088635.1 Veloboletus limbatus
TTGTAGCCAAGGGTTTGTACTTTGTTTGGGTTCACCAAAGCAAAGCGATATTCTCATGGGTGGTTGCGGGGCGCTTCGCGCCCCGGTTTGGGGTTAGTTATTGTAACGCTTTTTGGAGTCACTGTATGACAGTCTACAAGTGACTATTGTTATGTTTCTTTCCTTTCTCTTACTTTTTCCACAGTGCACTCCTAACCTAGGTGCATATCCTCATCCCTCTCACCTTGCCTAGTCTTCAATTCCTCAGTGATTCCTGGCTTCTTCTTGCCTCGCCTGGTCCTCACCTCTTCAGTAATTCTTGGCTTATCTCTGACTCACCTACAGCGACCTCAAAAACCATTGCAATATTTGACTCTAACATATTATATGAAGTGCACTGCACCCACAAGAGAATATCACACTAAGCTTTGCTGGAGAGAAATATAGTATACATTCTGGGCTACAACATTGAGCTTTTGGTATTTATGAACATTTAGTACTTGGTATAGCCTCCCTTTGCCTTTAGTATAGAATACTTTAGTGGTCACTAAAGTAAGTAAGTACTGTATGAAGGTTCTAAGTAGTTGGGCTTAGGCAAGCCATGGCTGTACTATCATACCTTATGGAATATTCTAACATTTAGCACTGCCTCAATCCTTCTAGGCATGCTTTCAATCAGTTTCTGACACTCCTCAGCTGGTATCTTCTCCCACTCCACCTGAATCCTTTCCCATAACTCATGAATGCCATTTGAAGGGTGCTTATGCTCTGCAAGTCTCCTTTTGAGCACTTTCCAAAAATGTTCAATGGGATTTATATCAGGAGACGCCACACCGTAGTCTCAAAATCCTATTCTCCAGCCAATCCTTGACCTTTGTACAAGTATTCTTGGGGTCATTGTCTTGCTGAACAGTGATGTCAGAAGGATTAAGACCATGATATCACAAAGTATTCAGCAGATAATCCTTCAAAATCTGAAGGTAAAGATCTCCATCCATTCTACCAACAATCTTGGCAGCATAGCCAACTCCCTGCCAAGTCATACACCCCCACATCATCAAGGAACCTCCTCCAAACTTCACAGTTCCTTGAACTAACCTATCATTTAGCCTTTCTTCTGGCTTTTTCCACACCCATCTGACCCTAGGCAATTGATTTTGGTCTCATCAGACCATACAACTCTCTTACAGTCCTCTACAGTCCAGTCCTTGAGGCTTGTGAGCATAGGCAAAATCAAGATGTGCTTTGCGATGCCTAGCAGAGAGAAGAGGGCATTTTCACTTGACTATAGTCTTCATACCAGCTTTTCTCAGATAGAGGCGCACTATACTAGGGGGAGAGGCTTGTTGATAATGTTGGTAAGTGCTTGAGTCACCTGGATAGCATTTTCTACCCTTCCAGATGAGATGAGAGGCTGAGCATGGCGGATACTGGTGGGAGAAAGCTTTGTTGGATGACCTCCAGAGGACTTCTGAAGCTCAGAATGCTCTTTGGAGTGAAGCCTAGAGATGGTGGATACATGGTGGCCAGTAGCAACAGCAATAGAGTGAGCAGAATGACCTGCATCAAGCATAGAAAGAATTGTGTTGTGTTGTATAGCAGAGAGAGATCTCATGGTGGTGGTAGGAAGTTAAGAGGTGTATGAACTATTTCAAACTCAGACATATTATTTTACTGTGTATTATTGTTTGTATGACCAAATACAGTCTAATTTCATTGTAAAGCTCAAAAACTATTGCAATGACATTGCTATATTGTAATACTTATATCCCTATAGCCATTAAATGGAATCACATGACATAGGGGCCAATGTTGTAGCCCAGAATGTATACTATATTTCTCTCCAGCAATGCATAGTGTGATATTCTCTTGTGGCGCAATGCACCTCATATACTATGTTAGAGTCAAATATTGCCATGGTTTTTGAGGTCACTGTATTGAGTTTTCTCTTCTCTTCTCGCCTTCACTCCCACTCTGACACTACCTCCTTATCTCTGACTCCTTATGAGTCATTCCTAGTCACACCCCTATGCCTTATGCTTCTATCAGCACAGCTCCCTTATCTCTGACTCACCATGAGTCATTCTTACCCTAGATTTTGCATAGCCCTTCATCTATGTGGTACTCTTTCTTAGTCATTCCCCTTTATCCTGCACTGCCTCTCACCAGTGCAGTCCTCTTTCTTTCTTTCTCATCTTGGTCTGTGCATGCTTCCTTCAGGTAAATAAATCCTCATAGCATATACCTATACCTTACTCTTGTTCTCCACAACCTTACTTGCAATCCTACTCTTAGTTGCTTGAACTCCCTACTGGGCATCCTAGCCCTTGCTTCCAGGCACTTCCCTAGTGCATCCTTGTCCCAGTCCCAGCTCAAGGCCTAGTAGGAGTTCTCCCTTGCAGTCTACATGCATGTCTACCCAAGCCACACATAACAACTATGATTGCTATGATTACTATGGCAAAATCCTGAGTTTGCTGATGTGCTCCAACTCCACAAATACCAGGATGAATACTTGACAAGGGCACAATGCTCCACTAGAGTTTCTGCAGCCAAAGTCCTGACTTATTATGCTACTCCAAATTTATCCCAGAGCAGCCAGAGTAGCTGACACCAACTTTAAAAATACCCTATTGCAACTGCAGAATAAGCCAGCTGAACCCATGAACAAAGCTACTCTCTCCCTATATGAATACTACATATGTATTGATGCATGTGATAGAAGAGATTCTAGAATATAATGTTTTTGTGAACATAAGGCTGCAAAATCATCACTCTCTCAATGTTAGACAAACCACTAGGAGACAGGAACCATGATCTAAATGACCTTTTATCAGGAGACCATTTAAAGCAGTTCTGGTTGAAAGCCAAGCTCAAACTTAGGGGACTGCACACATCACTGTAGACTTAACCAACTTCTGCTGCCAGTGGCCTGGATTCTTCACAACTAAAAGTATTCAAAGGTTTGCTAGTACTTCTAGTCATCTGGAATGCACTTTTTATTTTCAAAGTGAAGGCTGTTCGGCTTGACTATGATGCTGCATAGGGCATCCATGAGATGATATATTGCATTGCAATCCCAGGTATGGATCAATAAAGTTGTTATGCTTACTAGATCTGTGAATATTAATGAACTCCTCCTTTACATTGGTAATGCATGTTAATGCATATGATAGGGGATTCTAAATATGAGGCTATAGCCTATAGTAGAATCATCATATACATTGGCTTATTAAAGGGGGATGTATGAAATAGGCAATGGATTTAATGAGCTGCTATTGAAGAACTCTATTAGATGCATTGAAATGAGCTACTTACTAAGCTGTCCACATTCTGCAATTCCATCCAAAGATTGAATATATACATTGTTCAAATTCAGACAACAGCAAATGAGCAAAGGAAGCTCCATATTGTTAAGGCTAGGTCAACTCTGGTCCACCTTCAGCACTATAGAAGTTGTCAGAGGGGTCAGAACTTGGCTTTAGTAATTCAAAGCAGAGCACTGCACCTTCATTGATTCATTCAGAGTGGTTTTGAATTTGGAAAGAAAGGGATTGAAGGAAGGATGAAAGGAAACCAGAGTCTGTCATAGTCAATATTGAGGATACATGACATGACTATCACTATGGGTTTATAAATGGAAAGTGGTCATCAAATGACATGTCATCCAGACAGTTTTTTGACTTTATGTTTTGATTATATATATTATTCCCTAGCATGCTGTAATATGATTACATATGCTCAAAAATAGTTCTATTATGTCACCTTTATGTAACTAAATGTGAGCTAACATATATAAACAACACCAACATATGTTTATTTGCTCACTATTATTCAGTTCTATCTCTTAAAGACACAACATCATCTCTATTTTCTTTCTTAGACTTTCTATCAGGACATTCATCTTCTAGAGTAACATATGGAAGTTTACAGCAGCCTAGTGTCTTTAGGAAATTTGACTAGAGAGGCCTAGGCTTCAAAATGGTCATCTTTTCAAGTTTTTTGCTATAAAAAAGAGAGTTATTGTTTAGCAAATCATAACTGGTAAGGCCAAAAGGTTATCCAAGCTACTTGATCAATCAGTTCTATTTTTCACTTTCCTTTCTCCTCACACAGAGTGAAAAATATTCCAAGAAGATTTCATTGATAGGTGTAGTGAAAAAGAAAAACCCTCTTTTTTGAGTCAACTATAGAAAAAGATTCATGTATGCTCTCAAATATTAGCATTAGAGTGTGGAGCATTGGAAGAGAGTTATATTAGCCAAATGAGATGAAAATCAACAAGATTGGATTAGATAGACAAGAGTATGAGGCTAATTACTAGAGATATCAACAATATAGTTAGGTTCAAGGAGTTTTGCTAATTGTCATGTATGGACCCAGATAGGTTCACACGTAGCTGCAATGGGTCAAGGGCAAGGACAAGGATAGAAGCCTTCCAATAGGAGGTTCTAGACAAGGACAAGACAAGGGTTCAAGAATGGCCCCTTTGCTGAATCATGGAGGCTGAGGAGGTGAAGGAACTGAACCCAACGAAATCAAGCACAAGACTAGGTAGGATTGCAGAGCTAAAAGCTAAAGTACATGGTTGTGCTACAAGGGTTTATATATCCTAGGGAAGCAAGCATGGACCAAGACAAGAAAGGAAAAAGAGAACTGCACCAGTGGTGGACAGTACAGGGCAAAGGGTAAAAGGACTACATTGGTGAAGGGTGATGCAGGGCAAAGGGTAAAAGGCTATGCAAAGGAAGTGTAAAGAATGTCAAGGAATGTGAGAGAAGCGGAACAAATAGAAGAGAACCCTGTTGAAGGGCAGAGATGAACGAGGCTATGTATAACTCAGTTGATGAGTCAGCAATGAAAAGCCGAGGAAACGGAAAGAAGGAGATATGTGTAATCCTGATGATGAAGGAAAGGTGAACCCATGGGTTACCATGAATGAGTCATTAGGACAAAGAGAAAGAAAGGGAAAAAACGTAATATTACCCCCCTATTATGTCTTGAGTCACCGATGAGAGCCAGTCTTGAGGGACACATATACAGCAAGTGATGTTATAAGTCGAGGGCATAGTTGCCCAGGAATCCGGTAATATTGGCATAAGCAGTGTCATCCCAGACATCATCAATGTGGACATCATCATTAGGAAGGGGAGGAATGGGTGAGATAGTGCAATGATGATGAGGGGCATTGGTGTATGCAGCCAAAGGATTAGAACGAGAGGCGATAGAGTGTTAGGTCACTGAGGAGCCTGAAGAGGAGAAGGAGGAGGATTGGGCACACCAAGGAGGGTGAGGACAGGGACAGCTGGGACAGCTGGGACAGCACACCTGAACATGACCTGGAGCCCATGAAAGACACAGCAGGCATTGGTATTGGGGGCAATGGATATGGCAATGACCCAGATGGTGACACTCAAAGCACGCATTAGCATAATAGGAATAGTGTTGTTGTAGCTCAGCTTTTGTATTTTTCAGCTTATTCCATTTAGTGAGTTTATTGTGCAATATTGAGATATGTCATCAGTGTATGAAATATAGTTTGAAATGGCCTTTATGAATTTGTTCAAGACACCCTAATCTAGTAATCTGATCATTGTCAAGATATTGCCCAAGCTTGTAATTTGGCTCAGCTTTTGTGACAATAGCTTTTTTAAAATATCTCAAGAATGGTCAGATAAATGTTAGTCAAAAAGATTTCCTCCAACAACAACACCTAAAAATTGCATTATTAAATTGACAACATGTATATTAACCAAGTAGAAGATGAGATTAAAAATCACAAAGCTGAGCTGCAACAACACTAAATGGGAATGATTTTGGGGAAGAATCAACAGGCCATCAAGTCCAGCAAGCCATGCATCGGTTTGCACGAGGGACATCTCAACAACTGGGTCAAGAGGGGAGTAAGATGCACTGGGGGTTGTTACGTTTTCCCCTTCTCTTAGTCCTTTTATGGGAACTCCTAACTTCGGTCTACAACATCGCTCTCAGCATACTCCTTTGGATCCTCCTCATGCTCCTCGTGTTGTACCCGCTGAGTACAACCTTCCTACGCTCATACTGACTCATTCTATAAGCACCCCTCATGCTCATCACGTGCTCACCTTGAGGCTTCTCTTTAGCATTGCCTTGCTGCAGCTTCCATTCCAGCATTGCCTTTTTGCGGCTTCCTTTCACAGCTTCACACCACGAGTTCCCCTCGTGCTTACCCGAGTCATCCTCATCTCCGCTCCAGACCTTACCCTTAGTCCTTGTTACGTGTGGGCTTGGGTAAGCTCGCACGTAGCCCTGGTGAGGTCTAGGACAAGGGGAGCCTTGGCTGATGCTGTCGATGGTGTACGCAAAGACGTAGGCTGCACACGTATAGTGCCAGCCAAAGGAATCATATACCGGGTCGAGCACGGAATCAGCAAAGGAGGCTAGGATTACAGAGGGTACAAGGACTAGGGGTAGATCTAGGGTCTAGGATCTAGGATCTAGGGGAAGTCCAGGATACAAGGAGGAAAGCCCAGGGGAGATCTAGGAACTAGGAGTAGGTCCAGGGAGATCAAGAATAGGGAACATGGTACGTGCTACTAGGGTTTATATAGCGTAGGATAAGGGGCACGGACCATGTCAAGAAAGGAGAAAGAGAACAGCACCAGTTCAAGGGCTGTGTGGAATGAGGACAGCACCGGTCGTGGGCTGTGTGAAGGAAGGTCATAGAATACGAAGGAATCGGAGAGAAGAGACTAAAGAAGGAAAGCACAGGCAGTAGGCTGTGCGAGAAGAGAAGCCAAGGCTATGCGCATGGGAGCATAGGGCTAAGGGTATTCTATGAAAGGAAGGGAAGATCAAAGAAGCAAGGAAAAAAGGAGGTGGACTCAATGATGAGTCAGAGACAGGGGTGATGACTCATGTTGAGTGAGTCAGAGACAGGGGTGATGACTCATGTTGAGTGAGTCAGAGACAGGGGTGATGACTCATGTTGAGTGAGTCAATGGGAGCCGGGAAGGCGAGGACGGTATAGGAGGGCTCGGGTTAGGCCGAGGGAATGCATGAGGAGGGAACGAGGCGTGCACGAGGCGAAGATCTGAGACGGGGAATTGGGAATGACCATAAGGCCCGAGGGAACAGGGAAGGACCACGGGTATGGTCCGGACATGAGGACAAGGAAAGGTCCGAGGATAAGGTCTGGACACGAGGACAAGGAAAGGTCCGAGGATAAGGTCCAGACACGAGGATAAGGAAAGGTCCGAGGATAAGGTCTGGAGTGGAGATAAGGATGACTCGAGTAAGCACGAGGGGAACTCGTGGTGCAAGGCTATGGAAAGAAGCCACAGCAAGGCGATGCTGGAATGAAAGCTGCAGCAAGGCAATGCTAAAGAGAAGCCTTGAAGTGGGCATGTGATGAGCACGAGGCGTGCTTAAGGAACGAGTTGGAATGAGCAGAGGAAGGCTGTACTCAGCGGGTACAGCACAAGGAGCGCGAGGAGCATCCAAAGGAGTATGCCAAGGGCAACATTGTAGACCAAAGTTAGGGGTTCCCATAAAAGAAGTAAGAGTAGGGGAAATCGTAACAGTCCTCCCCTTGTCCTCGTGTCCGGACCATACACATGGTCCTTCCCCAATGCCTCAGACCTCATGGTCAATCCCCAGATCATCATTTCCAGATCTCCACCTCATGCATGCCTCATTCCCTCCTCGTGCATTCCCTTGGCCTAACCCAAGTCCTCATATACCATCCTCGCCTTTCCCCGGCTCCTATTGACTTACTCAACATGAGTCATCACCCCTGTTTCTGACTCACATTGAGTCCGCCTCCTTTTCTCTTCGCTTCTTTGATCTTCTTTTCCTTTCTTAGAATACCCTCAGCCCTATGCTCCCACACGCATAGCCTTGACTTCTCTTCTCGCACAGCCTACTTCCTGTGCTTTCCTTCTTTAGTCTCTTCTCTCCGATTCCTCTGCATTCTATAACCTTCCTTCGCACAGCCCATGACCGGTGATGTCCTCATTCCACACAGCCCTTGACTGGTGCTGTTCTCTTTCTCCTTTCTTGACATGGTCCGTGCCCCTTACCCTATGCTATATAAACCCTAGTAGCACGAACCATGTTCCCTATTCTTGATCTCCCTGGGCTTCCCCTGGATATCCCTAGTCCTTGTACCCTAGACCTATCCTGCAATCCTAGTCTCCTTCGCTGATTCCAAGATTGACCCAGTATACGACACTTTGGCAGGCACTTTACATGTGCAGCCTACGTCTTCGCATACACCATCGACGGCATCGGCCAAGGTCTTCCTTGTCCTCAACCTCACCAGGGCTACGTGCAAGCTTACCCAAGCCCACACGTAACAGGGGTGGTGGAGGGTGGAGAAGAGTAGGATGGTGGTTGGATGCCTTGGGCATGGGTAAGTTCTCTCATATATCTGTCAATGTCTGTGAGGAACTCACCAAAGTGAAGTTGATATCCCATAGTGACAAGGGCGCCATGCAAGTGGTCGCAAATATGGCAGAGAACTCCGATGAGGAAGATAATGTGTGTGTCAGGGTTCACGGAGTTATTCTGAACAATGAGGTCAATGTGTTTGACCTCAATCATCGCTTTGTACAAGGTGAGGAGAGGTGACCCATAGTCAAGATGGCTGGTTATGGGTACGACTAATCAGGAGTCTGTGATCCGGTGTAGAAGGACTTGCGCATATGTGTCATCTGGCATATTGGAGTGGAGATGATGAGACGCTGGAGGAAGAAGAACAGACAGAATCGGTGGGTGAGAACTTATAGAACGAATGGCAAAAGAGTCAGGTGTATCCAGTGTGGGTCTTGCCATCTTCCAGGCATCATCGGGATCCTCTCCCCACCCTGCTTGCATGTTGGTTGATGTGGTATCATCATCATTGCTTGGTTCTTGATCTATACGAAGCCGTAGGTGGATGGCTTCTAGGAGGTCATTGTCAGGCATGGTGACAAAAGAGGATTCAGGAGAGAGGGTTTCTTCCTGGAGTTCTGGAATTGGAGAGAGAGATCAAACAACATAGGTCATGCCCATAATGAAGAGGAAGAGAGAAAGAGGGAATTCTAAAACATATGGTGAAAAGGACAATAATCATATCAGCAGAAGTAGGTGTGTTCAAGCGAATGAGAGCTAGGAACTTTGCAGCAAAAATGAAAGATTATGGGATAATTTTTCTTTACGAATGAAATCAAACATATAATGGAAGGAAGGAGTCAAAGGGAAAGGGACGTGTTACGTGTGGGCCAGGTAAGCTCGCACATATCCACAAAGTAGCTAGGACTGGGACTAGGAAGGCCTCTTTGGAGGAACCTTTGCTGAGACTAAGGGACTGGGAGACTGAAGTCGACAAGTTTTCTGGACTACACTAAGCATAGTATTGCAGAGCTCAAAGTTAGAGAATACAGGTCATGCTAATGGGGTTTATATACCTGCGAGAAGCGAGCACGGACCAAGACTAGAAAGGCAAAAGGACAAGAAAGGATAGAGATAAAGAATGGTATGGAATGTGATCAAAACAGAAAGAACCCTGTTGAAGGGCGGAGATTCATGAGGCTATGTATGATCAGTCAGGTGAGTCATTGGAAGGCCGAAGAATCGGAGAGAAGGAAATGTATGTAATCCTGATGATGAGTGAAAGGTGAACCCGTAGGTTACCGTGAAGGAGTTATTGAGGGAGGTCAAGGAGAAGGTGACAGGAAAGTAGATGATAAAAGAATAAAACGTAACATTACCCCCCAGTACGTCTCAAGTCACTGATGAGAGCCAGTCTTTGAGGGACACATACGTGATGGAAAGATCTAGAGATCGTCCCCAAGGAGCCAGTGATGTTTGCATAGGCGACATCATCAATGTGGGATTCAGTATCAGGGAGAGGAGAAATGGGGAGACAGTATAACGACAATGAGGGGTGGAGAAATGAACAGTTGGACGTGAAGAAAGCTCCAGAAGGGAGTGTTGTATCATGGAGGAGCCCGAGGACGAGGATAACTGTGTGCGACGGGGAGGATGTGAATGAGGGCGACTTGGACAGCGGACCTGGGCATGGCCTGGGGCCCACACATGGCAGAGCGGGCACTGGTATTGAGGGCACTGGGTGCAACAATGACCCAGTCAATGGCATTCGAAGCACACTTCGGAATACCGGGGATGGTTCAGAGGAAGGATCAATTGGCTGTCTAGCCCTGCTAGCCATGTGTTGGTGTGGGTGAGGGAAGCCTTGACGGCTGGGTCGAGGGGAGAAGAGGAGGCACTAGGGGTAGAATGAGACGAATATGGTGGTGGACGAACTCCTTGTACCAGAGCGAGCTCCCATGTGTAGCGTTTGATGTCAGCAAGGAATTCACCGAAGTGAAGTTGGTATCCCATGGTGACAAGGGCTCCTCGTAAATGGTCACAAATATGTTGAAGGACTCCCATGATAAGGGTTATGTGGGCATCGGGGTTGGTGGAGTTATGTCAGACAATAAAGTCAATGTGCTCGGTTTCTATCAAGGCTTTGTAGAGACTGAGGAGGGGGGATCCGTAGTCAAGATGGCTAGTTGCCAGAATGGCTAGCCATGAGTCCGTGATGCGATGAAGGAGGACCTGTGCATATGTGTCATCTGGCATATCAGAGTGGAGATGATGAGACGCTGGGGGGAGAAGGACAGATAAAATTGGTGGGTGAGAACTAATAGGATGAGTTGCAAAAGGATCTGGCGTATCTAACTCAGGTCTCGCCACCCTCCAGGCATCATCAGGGTTCTCTTCCCACCCTGCTTGTGTGGTTGTGGAGGCAGAGTCGTTTACCTCATCTGGGTCTTCGTACAGTTGGAGATTGATTCCTTCATGGGCGGTGATGAAATATGAGGATGGGGAGGTTTCCTCTATCAGTTCGGGAACTGGGGAAACTGATTGAACAGTGTAGGTCATGCCTATGGCGAAATGAAGAAGAAAGAGGGATTTCAAAAGGTATGGTGAAATGGACAGTAATCGTAGTGGCAGAAATAGGCGTGTTCTAAGGAATGAGAGCTTGGGACTTTGTAGCAAAAGCAAAAGGTAAAGTGAGATAATTTTTCTTTGGGGACGAAATCAAACATAAAAATTGAAAGGAAAGGAAAGGAAAGGAAAGGATGGGGAGTTTCAAAGCTTGTGACAGTTTTTATAGTCGGCCAGTAGTACTGGAGAATGTTTTCAGTTCCGCTCAGGAACCCACGAGTCTTCTTCAGCGGTGTATCCTTTCCATCAGATCAGGAAGGAGCAGTGTGCTGCAGAACTCCTATGGCGTTGGATCTCTTCAACTTCATATTCTTCTTCTCCTTCTATTAGATCCAGTGGTGGCTGTGGGAAATTCTGTCCATAAGTGTCATTTTCATGGTATGAGGATAGAAGAGCGGTGTGGAATACGGGATGAATTTTCCATGTTGTTGGAAGACATAATTGATATGTGATTGCGGAAAGGACTTTGGTGATGGTGAACGGTCCTTCTCATTTTGTGGCAAACTTAGGATTAGCTATGAGGCGTTTCAAGTTCTTTGCTTCTAGTCATACTCATTTGCCAAGTTTAAACGGGGTAAATTGTTGTTTTGATCTAGCTGCCATAGTTTGCTGAGCGAGTTTGTGGGTGGCGAGGGCTTTGATTCATGCGGCTGTGAGAGTTGAAAACCGTTGATTGACTGCCGGGAGATCTGACAATGGGAAAACTGAAGGTAGGGCTTGGGGTTCGAAGCCCATCATGAGAAAGAATGGTGACTTTCCTGTGACCAAGTGGGGGCGATGGTTGTGTGCAAATTCAGCCATTGCAATGTGATTGGCCCAGGTTGTTGGTTTATTTCCACAGAAGATCTGTAAATAGGTTTCTATCTCTTGGTTCACATGCTCCGTTTCTCCGTCAGTCTGAGGATGGTAGGCGGTGGAGATAGCGAGTTGGTAACTGAGAAGTCTCCCCAACTCCTGAGCAAAGGAAGAGGTGAATTGGGGCCCTTGATTGGAGATTACCTTCTCATAGAGACTGAATCGGGTAAAAATGTGAGTAAGAAATAGTGAGGCAATGCCTTCGGTGGTGACAGTGGCTATAGTGGGGCAGAGAATTACCCCCTTCATAAGGCCGTGGTCGACTACGACCAGGAGAGCATCAAAGCCAGTGAACAAAGGGAGACCAGTGATGAGATCACAGAAGACCTGCTGGAAGGGGCAGGTGCAGATGGAAGGGATGGGAACGAGCGGCAGACTGAGGAGCCGGCAATAGGATAGGAGTGAAGCCAGTCGAGGACAACTGGGTCAAAAGCGGAGGCTGTGTGAATTTGGCGTTCAAGGGTGGTGTCGATGAGTTTAATGAATAAAGAATCTGGGAGAAGGGTGACATCAGCATTGTCAGGGGAAGCGTTACCAGGAACATGATCTGGTCGGCGAGAGAGAGCATCCAGGCCAGCAAGTAATGTGCCCGGAACGTGGCTGATTTGAAGATTGAAATCCTGGAGATCCAACTGCCAGTGGGCTTGGCATTGATTCAATAACTGAGCTTGGTGAAAATAAGTCAGATTTTTATGGTCAGTAAAGACCTGAACTGGTGATGAGGAGCTGATGAGGTAGTGGCACCATGCATGCAAGGCGCAGAGGATTGCTAGAAGTTTCCGATTGTGGATATCGTAATTGTGTTTAGCGGGTGCAAGAGATTGAGAAAGATAAGAACAGGGGTGCCATTCCCTGTTAGTATCAGATTGCAAAAGAATACCGCCAGTCACCCATTTGGAGGCGTCAGTGGCGATGGCAAAGGGTTTAGTCAAGTTGGGAAGTTGGAGGATGGGTTTGGACAGAAATTTCTCCTTGAGCAAGTCAAAGGCGGATTGGCAGGTCGGGGTCCACTCCCATGGAACGGTTTTCTTGGTGAGATCAAGAAATGGACGAGCAATAGTGGAGTAATCACGGATAAAATGACAATAGAAATTAGCGAATCCTAGGAAGGAGCGGACTTCTTTAAGATTAGTTGGTGCTTTCCAGGTGGAAATACTGTCCAGCTTGACCGGGTCCATTGCTAATTGACCAGGTTTGACAATCACCCCTAGGTATTTGACTTCAGACGTGTCAAAGACGCATTTTTCTAGTTTTAGATGCTGGTCTAGTTCGGTCATGCATTGAAGAATGTGTTTGGTGTTGCGTTCATGAGTTTCTTTATCAGGGGAGTAAATTAGTAGGTCATCCATGTAAATGACTAACCATCCTTCTGCGATCATGAAATGAAATGAGTCATTCATAAAATGCTGGAAGGTAGCAGGAGAGTTAGTCATGCCGAAGAACATAACTGTAGGTTCAAACGATCCCCTATGCATGATCAATGCTGCCTTCCATTGATTGCCGTCTTTGATACAAACGTTGTTATACCCCCACTGTACGTCAAACTTGGTGAAGTGTTTTGTCATCCTAAGTTTGTTGATCAGATCTGTGATGAGTATGCATCACAGATGGTATGGTCATTTAGGTAGCGATAGTCTTGGCAGGGACGGAGTTTGCCATCCTTCTTTTTGATGATGAAGAATGGTGAGGCCTGTGGGGAGTTCAAGGGGCAGATCTTGCCGGATTTGATGTGCTCGTCAATAAAATCATTGGCTGCTTTGGTTTCATCAGTGGATAATGGGTAGAGTTTACCAATTTTAGGGGTAAAGGACTCTTTCAGGTTGATTGCATGATCATATGGCCGAACTGGTGGAAGGTTCTGCCCACAACCTCAGAAAATACTGGTTGGTAGTCTTTATATTCTGTTGGAAGAGTCACTTTTGGTTTGTTGGCTAGATTTTGTATGGCTAGATCTGTTGACGTAGTATAAGCCTTTACCATAGCTGGAGATACGCATTGCAGGGTTAGGTAATGTTTATCGCCTTTGATGACGCGATTGATACAATAGGACGTTACCACTTTCTTGGTAAAGTCTTTTGGTCGGAGAAAGTCTGTATTGCTAGTTTCGAGGTAGTCGTAAAGTCACTTATCAAATTCATGGTTTATCGAGGCGTGGCATACTGGGTGAGGTTCAATCTTGTAATATCCAGGGGTTTGTTGGGTTTTCTGGATGTATTTCTTGATCTCAGCAATGAGGTTGTTTGATTGATCAGTTTCTTGTTTGAGATGTAATTGATTTCTTTTCCAATCTATGACAGGATTTTCCTGTTGGAGCCATGGGAACCCTAGGATGATGCAGTCATTTCTGCATCCCATAATGTGGACAAGAACCTTTGTGGTAACTTGTCCGATTGTAACGTAAAGATCAGCAGTAAAATGAATTGTTCCTTTGGCATTCAGGGAACCATCAATGTTTTTGATGGGAATCAGGGTTGGTAATCTGGTACAGGGGATTCAATTCTTTTGAACAAATCCCCAATCAAGCCAATTAATATGTGCTCCTGAGTCTACGAGGGCGGTAGTGGTGACAGTTTTTTTGGTACTTGCAGGGATTGATAGCATGACGGTCACAAATAGTGATTTCTTGGATTTAGATTATACAGGTGAGTACCTAGTGTGAGGAGGAGAGGCTGCCGTCATTACAGACTCTCCTTTTAAAAAGACTGGACCTTGTTGACGAGGATTTTGTCATCTTCGTCGTCACATTCCATGAAGTCCAGGATTTCTCCCGTCACTTCTTCATCAGTTCTTTTCACAACTATATCGACATCTTCTCCTTCCAAGTAGCTTTGATGTTGACAAAGCAGGTCTTGCATTTGTTAGTGGAGTGACCAGGAAGGCAACACTTGAAACAAAGTCCTCATTCTTGACATTCTTTGTGGGATTCAGGTGTGAGCTTGGGTGGTCTGGCGATCACAGCTGCCTCGACCTTCATGGCATTTGGATCCTTGCAGGAGAAGGAGAATGGACGTAAGGTGGAAGTGGAGGTGTTAGAGCTTCATGCTTTAATCTCCTTAACTCTTTCCTAGGCAGCACTGAATGATGCCGCTTTCTCATGCCATTTGTCAATAGAATCGGGTACGGAATCCATGGTCATGATGTGCATCATCAGGCTTGAGGGAATTCCTGTGGAGTAGTAGCCAATCAAGACATTGTCATCAGTGATACTGGCGCATGCGGCATTGGTCTGGAACTCGGTGATATAGAGGCTAAGAGAAGGGGTGAACACGCCTTTGTTCATGGTCATCTTCTTGGTAGAAAGCCATCCGATAGCCTGATTGACAACGTCGTGGTGTTTAAATGCTTTATTGAGTTTGGTTGTGAAAGAAGCCCAAGTTCCCATGTTAAGGGTGCTGTTGTTCTATACACAGCTAATGCGGAAGGTAGAAGCCCAGTGTTACGATTTCCCCTATTCTTACTCCTTTTACGGGAACCCCTAACTTCGGTCTACAACGTCGCCCTCGGCATACTCCTTTGGATCCTCCTCGCGCTCCTCGTGCTGTACCCGCTGAGTACAGC
>JBBPJJ010000706.1:0-15368 GCA_038088635.1 Veloboletus limbatus
CTCCGTTAGATGGTTCTTGCTCACTTGTTCTGGGACATAACTGGCTCACCCGCTACAATCTGTTGATTGACTGGGTTTCGAACAGTATCACGTTCTGCTCATCTGAGGCTCCCATGCTGACAACCCCAAGCTCTCCTCCACAGCCTCTGGCATCTCTGCCTTCAGCTGACTCCACACCCTCTGATTCACCATGTCATTCCGACTACACAGCCCCGCCTATTGTGATAATTAGTGCCCCTGCTTTTGCATTGGCTTGTCGCTTGGAAGGTTCTGTACAGTTTAGCCTGCAGCTCCAAGAGAGACACCTCCATTCCACTTCTGCCCCATCCACCAACCCCGAACAGGTCGATCTTTCTGGTGTCCCTCCAGAATATCATGACTTTGCGGATGTCTTCAGTAAATCCAAGGCATCTGCACTCCCACCGCATCGCAAGCATGATCTCAACATCAACTTGGAAGATGGAGCTTCTCCTCCCCTCGGCACCACTTATTCCCTCTCCTCCTCAGAGTTGGAATCCCTCTGCTTGTTCCTGGATGAACACCTCGCCAATGGTTTCATTCGTCCTTCCTCCTCAGCTCACGCAGCTCCGGTCCTATTTGTCTGCAAGAAGGACGGATCACTCCGCCTCTGCGTTGACTCCCGAGGCCTTAACAAAATCATGAAGAAAGACCGCTACCCGCTTCCCCGCATCTCCGATCTCCTTGATGCTCCGAGCCATGCTAAGATTTACACCAAAATCGACCTTCGGCATGCGTACCATCTGGTCCGCATTGCTGATGGTGATGAATGGAAGACCTCCTTCCGCACGCGCTACGGCTCTTACGAATGGCTCGTCATGCCGTTCGGTCTCACGAACGCTCCTGCAGCATTTCAGCGGTTTGTCAATACCATCTTCGCTGACCTCCTCAATGTCTGTGTCATCGTTTACCTGGATGATATCCTCATTTACTCCGAGAACAAGTCCGCACACCGCAAGCATATCCGAGATGTCCTCTAGCGACTCTGTGCTAACAGTCTCTTTGCCAAACCAGAGAAGTGCAGATTCCACATGGACTCCACCGAGTACCTCGGCTATCGCCTCTCCCCCAGCGGCCTGACGATGTCCACTGACAAAGTCACCACCGTTTGAGAATGGCCTGAACCTCGTAAGGTGAAGGATGTCCAATCTTTGCTCGGTTTCGCCAATTTTTACCGGCGCTTCATCCACAGTTACTCCGAAATCACCATTCCGTTAACCCACCTCATCCATAAAGGTAGTCCATGGAATTTCTCAGACGACTGTCGCTCCGCCTTCCAGCGCCTCAAGGACGCCTTCACCTCCGCTCCGGTCCTTACTCATTAGGTGCCCGATGCTCCGCTCATTGTGGAAACTGATGCCTCTGACTACGCAGTGGCCAGAATTCTGTCTCTCCGGTGCTCCGATAACGAAGTCTGCCCCTTCGCTTTCTACTCGCGCACACTGCATACCTATGAGCTCAACTACGACACCCATGATAAGGAGCTTCTTGCCGTCCATGACCCTTTTCATGCTTGGCGTCACTACCTTGAGGGCTCCGCTACGCCCGTCGATGTCGTTACCGACCACAAGAACCTAGAATACTTCACTTCTACCCAGCTCCTTACCTAGCGGCAGGCCCGCTGGTCGGAGTTCCTCTGCCAATTCAACCTCGTCCTCCGCTTCCGCCCCAGACGTTTGGAGGGTAAGCCCGACGCCCTTACTCGACACTGGGACATCTATCCCAAAGAGGGGGATAGGGACTATGCTCGTATTAACCCTCATAATCTCCGCCCCGTTTTCACCCAGGTGCAGCTTGTGTCCTCCCTACGAGCCTCTAGTTTAGCAGGTCCCATCCTCCACGCTGGTACAATGTTCAACTTAGATACTCTCCATGCTGACATCCTTTCCACGCTTCCCTCCAACCCAGTGGCTTCGCAACACATGTCCATCTCCATACTGTCCGACTCCGGCTCCAATTCCCGCTGGTCTATCGACTCCGATGGCTTCCTCCGCCTCGATGATCACATATATGTCCCCGACACCAACGATCTCCGCCTTGGAGTCCTCCGTTATAAGCACGACCACCCACTATCCAGACATTTTGGACAAAATCGCACCCTGAAGCTAGTACACCACGACTATACATGGCCCAGAGTTCGTACATTCGTCAAAGATTACGTCTCTTCCTGTACTACATGTGCATGCGCTAAAGTTCCTAGGCATAAGCCCTACGGTCTTCTAAAACAACTCCCCATCCCCGAATGTCCTTGGCATTCCATCTCCATGGACTTCATTGAACAACTTCCCCCATCCTCCGACTACTCCGCAATTCTGGTTGTTGTAGATCAACTGTCAAAACAATGCATCTTCATCCCGACCGACGACAAGATCACCTCTCCGGAGTTAGCTTGACTTTTCCTCCTCCACGTCTTCTCTAAGCATGGAGTTCCTTCCCACGTCACTTCTGACCGAGGTGTGGAGTTCGTCTCCCACTTCTTCTGCTCCCTTGGCAAGGCCCTTGACATCCGCCTTCACTTCACCTCCGGTTATCATCCCGAAGGTGACGGACAAACAGAACGCATGAACCAAACGCTGGAACAGTACCTCCGCATTTATTGCAATTATCAGCAGGACAACTGGTCCGACCTCCTTCTGCTAGCGGAGTTCGCTTACAATAATGCTCCGATTGCGACGACCGGTGTCTCCCCGTTCTTTGCCAATAAGAAGTACCACCCCGACCTCTCCGTGCATCCTGAAAGGGATTTGACCTCAGCTCGCACACGCGACTACTCCGTAGACCTTCAATCCTTGCATCAGTACCTCCACGAGGAAATGGCACTCGCCCAACAGCGCTACCAAGATCCTGCAGACGCGAAACGAAATCTGGCTCCGGACTTTAAAGTTGGAGACTGAGTATTCGTCAAAGCCAAGTACTTCCTTTCCACCCGACCGTCGAAGAAGCTTTCAGAAAAGAATCTCGGTCCTTACGAGATCACTGTGCAAGTCGGAACACACTCCTTCACACTCCGTCTTCCCAATGCCATGAAGTCTGTGCACCCTGTCTTCCATGTTTCCCAACTCACACCCTCCATCCCGAACACAATCCCGAATCACAACCAGCCTCCGCCACCTCTGATAGGAGTCGACGGCAAACCCGAGTATGAAATCACAGAAATTCTGGACTCGAAAACCGACCGCCAATGACGGAGTTGTCAACTCCTATACTTGGTCCGCTGGTCAGGATACGAGGGTACCAACGAAGAAACTTCTTGGGTACTAGCTATGGAGTTGGGTCACGCTTCTGAAATTGTTTCCGATTTTCACCTCCGTTATCCATCGAAACCTGGCCCGTATTATACTCAATAAGAAAAGAAACAAGACAATTTATTTCATTATATACATTTTCCTACCCTATACCTCCAACACCCTTGCCACCTCTGCCAACCTGTTGCCCTCCGTGTCTGCACGCGCTTCTGTCTTCTCCGCACACTTCATCTTCTTCCTCGGTCGCTCTGATCCCTCACCCTCTCCCTCATCGGCTCCAATCACCACCTCCACTCTCCGCTTCTTCTGCTTCGGCGCGGTCGCCTCCCCCATCCACTCACACCTCTGCTGCAGCACTTGGCAGCCACGGCATGCCCGAGCCTTCCCATTCCCCGGGACACACTCCAGCCCCTTCTGCGTGCACCGCACGCACGCGGACCCCTTACCCTTGTTTCTGGGACCGCCGCTCCCACTCTTCTCTTCCTGGCGGCGCAAGTCCGCCGCCTGGAGTTGGTTAGTATGAAGAAGATTACTGGCCGCGGGGTTACTCACCGCCTGTCTTGCGGCTACTTTCGCCGCCTTCCGCACTGCCCGCGCCTCCTCCTCCGCTCTCCGTCGTGCCTCCTCCTCCTCACGTCGCTTCACCTCCTCCGCCGCGATCCTGTGCTCCTCTTCTTTGCAGTTTCTCACCCGCCTCCATCATTCCGCCACCTTCGCGTTGAACGTCTCGTCGTCGTGCTCCACGAGGAGCTTGTCGTCCCATTCGCAAATTGTTGCGATGTCGAGGTCAGACATGTCGGTAATGAGGATTAACAGACATGTTCACTCACTTTATACCCCGTTGCGACATTTCGATCTCCGCACCACATGACCTTGTTTACTCCGTAACGTGACTCCAGTTACATCACCTTGCGTATCTCCGCATTGTTCTCCACTTAATGCCATTGGCCTTCGTGGGCTCAGGCCTAAGAGGGGGATACTGTCATATCCCAAACTCTGCAACCCAACTCTGTTGCTCTGCAACTCAGTTCCGTCATTCCATCCTCTTTCAAACTCCCAAGGCGCTCCGCAACCCCGTTCCGTTCCGCTCATTATGACGCTTCGTACCACATGACCTCTTGACTTTGATTGATGGCCTTTGACTTATGACATTCATTTCATTTCACATCCATCAGACTTGGACATTGTTTGCGATCATTCGCAACCATCTTTGATACCTGTCCATCATTTGATTCTATGATAGCTGCTCACTCATCTGACTTCCGTTTCGTTCTCTGTTCCATTCTGTCCTGCTCCGCAATTAGGTATATAAACCCGTCGATAGTCGCTAGAGTACCTCAGTTCACATATCGACTTCAGTTCAACTCCTCTTCCCTTCTCTGATCTCTGTCTAAGCTCCTTCGCTCGCATCCGACCCTCCCTTGACTTTGCTGCCAGTCAGTGTTAAGTCTCTCTGCTCCAATTCTGCAAATACCGGGACGAGAGTCTGACAAGGGCGCAGCGCTCCGTTCAAGTCGCTGAAGCCGAAGTCCCGACAAGTTGTGCTACCCCGGAGTTTTCACCGGAGTAGCTGGAGTTGATTAAACCCGACTTTAACAGAAAGCCACGTCCCGTGCTGCTAAGGCCCATGCAACCTCCATACCTCCAGCAGTCACACTAGAGGCTTTGTCTCTGCAGGAGGTGAAAAAATAGGCTGCGACCTCTCAGACTCCACACGGACTCCAGGTCGCATTGACTCTACCCGTGCTTCCCAGGAGTTCTGTCTCAATGCGTCCACTCTCTTAGATTCTCAATCTTTCATGCCTTCTATTTCATTACCAACTTTCAATATTTCTCTGTTTTCTGCATTGATTGATTCAGGTTCCTCCAATTGTTTCATAGATTCAACTTTCATTATTCAAAAGAATCTTGTTACTTATTCTGTTCCTCCACTTTCACTCTGTTTATTTGATGGCACTTCTAATTTTACAATTACTCAGGCTATCGAGCTTCCTATTCAGTTTTCGACCAGTGATATCACTCCAATGACATTTTATGTTACTTCATTAGATGGTTCTTGCTCACTTGTTCTGGGACATAACTGGCTCACCCCCTACAATCCATTGATTGACTGGGTTTCAAGCAGTATTGCATTCCGCTCATCTGAGACTCCCATGCTGGCACCCCCAAGCTCTCCTCCACAGCCTCCAGAATTGCCTCTGGTGGATTCCGTACCCCTCAATTCACTGTGTTATTCTGACTGCAAGGCCTCACCCATTGTGATCATCAGTGCACCCACTTTTAGGTTAGCCTGTTGCTTGGAAGGTTCCCTGCAATTTAGTCTACAGCTCAAGGAAAGCCAACTCCATTCTGCCTCTACTCTGCCCATCGACTCCAAAAAGGTCAATCTTTCCAGCATTCCTCCGGAATATCATGATTTCATGGATGTCTTCAGTAAATCTAAAGCATCCAAACTTGCCCTGCATCGCGAACAAGACCTAAAAATCGATCTTGAGGATGGTGCATCCCCTCCCCTTGGCACCACCTATTCTCTTTCCACCTCCTAGCTGAAATTCCTCCACTCCTTCCTGAATAAACACCTAGCCAATGGTTTCATTTGCTCTTCCTCTTCTGCCCACGCAGCTCTGTTTTTTTTTGTCCACAAGAAGGATGGTTCACTCCACCTCTGCATTGACTTCCAAGGCCTTAACAAAATCACGAAGAAAGACCGCTACCTGCTTCCCCGCATCTCTGATCTCCTAGATGCTCCGAGCCATGCTAAAATCTACACCAAAATTGACCTCCAGCATGCGTACCATCTGGTCTGCATTGCTGATAGTAATAAATGGAAGACTTTCTTTCGCACTCGCTACGGCTCCTACAAGTGGCTCATCATGCCATTCAGTCTCACAAACGCTCCTGCAGCATTCCAATGGTTTGTTAATACTATCTTCACTGATCTGCTTGATGTCTGCATCATCGTGTACCTAGATGATATCCTCATTTACTCCAAGAACAAGTCTGCACACCGCGAGCATCTCCGAGAAGTCCTCCAATGACTCCATGCTAATGGTCTCTATGCTAAACCGGAGAAGTGCGAATTCCACATGGACTCCACTGAGTACCTTGGCTACTGTCTCTCCCCTAGTGGCCTGGCAATGTCCACTGACAAAGTCAAAGCCATTAGAGAGTGGCCTGAACCTTGGAAGGTTAAGAATGTCCAATCTTTCCTCAGCTTTGCCATGGGCCTTCTCCGACGACTGTTGCTCCACTTTCCAGCACCTCAAGGACGCTTTTACCTCCACTCCAATACTCACTCATTGGATGCCTGACGCTCCCCTCATTGTGGAAACTGACGCCTCCGACTACGCAGTGGCTGGAATTCTTTCTCTCCGCTGTCTGGATGATGAAGTCCGCCCCATTGCTTTCTACTTGCACACATTGCATATACATGAGCTCAACTATGACACCTATGATAAGGAGCTGCTAGCTGTTCATGATGATTTTCATACTTGGTGCCACTATCTTGAAGGCTCCGCTACCCCCGTCAATGTTGTCACCAACCATAAAAACCTCGAGTATTTCACCTCCACGCGACTCCTGACCTGGCAGCAAGCTTGCTGGTCGGAGTTTCTTTGTCAATTCAATCTTGTCCTCCATGTCTGCCCCAGCAATTTGGGCAGTAAGCCCGATGCCCTTACCCACTGGTGGAACATCTATCCCAAAGAGAGGGATGAGGACTATGCTTGCATAAACCCCCATAATCTCTGCCCTGTTTTTATCCAGATGCAGCTCACATCCTCCTTATGAGCCTCTAGTTTAACGGGTCCTGTACTCCATGCTAGTGTGATGTTCAACTTGGATGCTCTCCATGCCGACATCCTTGCTGCACTCCCCTCTGATCCCATGGCTTCACGATACATGTCCACCTCCATATTGTCCAACTCTGACCCCGTTTCCCATTGGTCTATTGACTCTGATGGCTTGCTTCACCTTGATGATCGTATATATGTCCCTGATGCCAATGATCTCCATCTCTGAGTCCTCCACTATAAGCATGACCACCCCCTATCTGGACATTTTGGGCAAAATCACACCCTGGAGCTAGTACGCTGCAACTATACATGGCCCAGAGTTCATATATTCGTCAAAGATTACATCTCCTCCTGTACTACATGTGCACGCTAAAATTCCTAGGCACAAGCCATACAGTCTTCTAAAACCACTCCCCATTCCCGAATGTCCTTGGCATTCCATCTCCATGGACTTCATCGAACAACTCCCTCCATCCTCTGGCTACTCTGCAATCCTGGTTGTCATAGACCATCTGTCTAAACAATGCATTTTCATCCTGACCGACGACAAGATCACCTCTCTGGAGTTAGCTCAGCTCTTGCTCCTCCACATCTTCTCTAAGCACGGAGTTCCTTCCCACATCACATCCAACCGAGGTGTGGAGTTTGTTTCCCACTTCTTCTGCTCCCTTGGCAAGGCCCTTGATATCCGCCTTCACTTCACCTCCGGTTACCATCCGGAAGGTGACAGCCAAACAGAATGCATTGAACCAAACACTGGAACAGTACCTCCACAATTATTGAAACTACCAGCAAGACAACTGGTTTGACCTCCTTCTGCTAGCGAAGTTCACATACAACAATGCTCCAACTGCAACGACTGGTGTCTTCCCGTTCTTTGCCAATAAGGGATACCACCCCAACATCTCTGTGCATCCCGAAAGGGATTTGACCTCAGTTTGTGCACATGACTACTTCGTAGACCTTCAATCCTTGCATCAGTACCTCCATGATGAAATGGCACTTGCTCAACAGCACTAACAAGCTCCTGCAGATGTGAAGCAAACTCCGGCTCTGGATTTTCAAGTTGGAGACTGAGTATTCATCAAAGCCAAGTACTTCCACTCCACCCAACTATTGAAGAAGCTCTCAGAAAAGAATCTTGGCCCCTACGAGATTATTGCGCAAGTTGGAATACACTTCTTCACACTCCGTCTCCCTGATGCCATGAAGTCCATGCACCCCGTCTTCTATGTTTCTCAACTCGAACCCTCCATCCTGAACATAATCCCGAACTGCGACCAACCTCTGCCACCTCCAATAGAAGTCAACGGCAAATCCGAGGACCAAATCATGGAGATCCTCAATTCAAAGATTGATCACTACTGATGGAGTTGTCAACTTCTGTACCTGGTCCATTGGTCAGGATATGAGGGTACTGACTAAGAAACCTCTTGGTCATTAGCTACTGAGTTGAGTCATGCTTCTGAGCTTGTTTCTGATTTTCATCTCCGTTGCCTGGCCCTTCTTTCGCACAATGAGAAAAAACAAAATTTATTTCTACTATCTACATTATTCTCTCCCCTACACTTCCTCCACTACCTCTTTCACTTCCGCTTCCATTCCCCCTTCTTCTCTGCCTGCCCATTCCAATTCCTCCAACTCCATAGATGGAGCCACATACTCCACCTCTTCCACCTGCATCTCCTCCAACTCCTCTGCACTGACCAAGGCGTCTACCTCTGAGTTCCCTAACTCCAACCCATAGATGGTGTGCATCACCAAGTCCATAAAGGACTCCACAGTGCATACCATCTTGGCGACATGCACTGAATTCACATGCATGGCTGACGTGATAGCTCGCATCACTGCCACCGTGGTCTGCAATGCCCTCACTACTCCTGCCATCCCACTATCCTCTGCATGTGTTTCTGTCCTCTCTGCACATTTTGCTTTCTTCCTCAGCTGCTCTCCTCCTCCTCCTCCTCGTCTTCTTCCTCACCCCCAATCAACACCTCTACTCTCTGATGTTTCCACTTCGACATGGAAACCTCCCCTGTTCCCTTGCACCTCTGCTGCAGCATTTGGCAGCCACGGCAGGCACATGCCTTGCTGACCTCCAGCACACACTCCAGCCTGCATCACACACATCGCACGCACATGGCCCCCTTTCCCTTGTTCTTGGAGCTGCCACTCCCACTCCCCACTTCCTGGTGGTGCAAGTCTGTCACCTGGAGTTGGTTAGTACGGGAATCAATGACAGTGGAGGAGGCACTCACTGCATGTCTTGCAGCTTCTTTCACTGCCTTCCATGCTGCTCACACCTCTTTCTCCACTCTCCATTGCGTCTCCTCCTCACGTCGCCTCATTTCCTCCTCCTCACACTGCCTCACCTCCTTTGCCACAATCCGTTGCTCCTCCTCCTTGCGGTGTTTTGCCTGCCTCCGATGTTCCACTGCTTTTGCATCAAATGTCACGTCGTCGTCATCATCATCATTGTCTTCAGCCAGTCAGTGATCATCCCAGTTGCAAATCATTGCAAGGTCGGACATGTCAGTAATGAGGTTTAACGGATGTGTTCACTGACTTTATACACTGCTGTGGCATTTCGAACTCCACACCACGTGACTTCGTTTACTCTGTAACATGACTCCGTTTACTCCACACCACCTCACCCACATTGTTCTCCGCTTAGTGCTGATGGCCTTCGTGAACTCAGGCCTAAGAGGGGGATACTGTCATAACCCGAACCCCTAAGTCCAACTCTGCACTCCAACTTCGTTATTCTGTCCTCCGAACCCTTATGCAACACCGTTCCGCTCTGCTCCATGACTCCACTATGACTCCAATGCGTATTTCATATGACCTTTGACTTTGACATTTGACCCTTTATTTCTGACTTCTGACATCTATTTCATATCTATCAGATCTGAGACATTGTCTATGATCATTCACTGTTTGACAACACACAATGCAGAGACTATTTAGTGATTACTCACATTTGGTGTGGTTGGGCTGAATGCAGTTGAGGCAGACGATAACGGTTGTGGTTTAAGAGTTAATTGGAACTCAGACATTGAGTCTGAATCTTATATACATGAGTAATTATATAAGCTAAGCTAAATAAGTACACTAGTATAAAAGAATAGAATAGGAGCTAGAAGCAGCTATAAGATACCATGTTCAACACTCCCCCTCGCTCAAGGCATGGTAGGTTGCTGAGTGGAATGGCGACTATGGAGGGGATAAAACAATCCCAAAGTTCTTGCAGACTTCCTCATATTTGATACGCCCCAAGTTTTTGGTGAACATGTCAGCTGAATTACTGACTCCATCGATAAAAAATAGTTCTATGTGGCCATCCTGAATCCAGTCTCGAATTGCATGCCAATGAATATCTATGGGCTTACTGCATGGTTCTGTGATAGGATTGGATGCCATGAAGATGGATCCTTGGTTGTCACCACAGATAGGGATTGCATTCATTTTATAACCTAATTCCCCCAGAAGTTGTCTAACCCAGTATGATTGTCTACCACAGTCTGATAAAGACATGTACTCAGCTTCCGTGGAGGAATGCACCACAGTAGGCTGCAGGCGAGATCACCAGCTGAAAGTACATCCAGCTAGTTTAAGGAACCAACCGGTTTGTGACTTGTGTGTGTTAGGGTCAGATGCCCAATCTGCATCAGTGTAGGCGATAACGCCTTCATCTTTTGTGCCATCAAAACACAAGGCTGCTGTGGGTGTTCCCAAGAGGTAGCGGCAAATATAAAGTGCTTTGGAAAGATGTTCCTCAGTTGGGTTTGCCGAATGTTGTGCCATTGTAGTAACTGCATAGGCAATGTTGGGACAAGTTCTGATCATTATGTAGATCAAGGAACCAATGACGGTTTGGAACTTCTGGCGAAGTTTTGGGTTTACTGGTGCATCGCTTTTGAGTAGGTAATACCCCTGAGGTAGGGGAGTCTGCATTGCCTTGGCATTCTGCAAATCAAATCACTCAATGATTTTTTGTAAGTATTCTTTTTGATCAATAAAGATCTTATGATCAGAGCATTTGATGTTCATATGCAAGAATTCCTTAGCTTCACCAAGATCTCTGCATTCCCATTTGCGCATGAAGTGCGCTTTGACCTCATTAATAATTGCCTTTGAGGGACCACAGAAAACAGCATCATCTACATAGATGATGGCTACAACCATAAGGGAGCCTTTTTTCTTATAAAGAAAAATGCCAGGATCAGATTTAATCCTTTCAAAACCAAGTTCTTTCATGGAATCGTTGAGGGTGTTCCACCAGGTGAGACCAGGTGAGACCAGCTTGCTTCAATCCATAAAGAGCCTTTTTAAGGCACAATACTTTAGTTTCAGAGCCAGGAATTTTAAAACCCTCTGGTTATTCCATGTAGACCTCTTTGGCCAGCATGCCATATAGATATGCGGTGCAGATGTCAATGGCTTCCATGTGCCAGTTTTCCAGGGCTGCTAGTGCAAGCATTAAGTGCACTGTCTCGTAGCGCACTACTGGAGAGAAGATTTGGTCAAAATCGAGACCTTCAACCTGGGAGAAACCTTTCACGACTAGGTGCGCACGTTTTCTACTGTTGGGTTTGACATCAAATATCCAACAATTTTTGATGACTTTATGATTTTTGGGATGATCAACCAGAAAACTTCTCGTATATCGAGGATCTTGAGTTGCTCGCGACAAGTGGTTTTCCGTTCTTTTTGTTGTGTGGGTGGTAATTTGTGGATATCCTTAAAGGTCCAATCACATATAGGCTTAGTATGATCTGCAGTATCTAGCCATATCGCCTTCCCCAGTATGTAAGAAGTGAGAGCTCCTCCCCCTTCCTTGGTGATGCGCTCAATCTCCTCTTCAGAGAGATCATCAGATGTACCCAGGAGGGGAATGTCAGGAGGGTCTTCAGCAGGGAATGTGCTGGGAACTTCTTGTCAGGGAGGTGCACCAGCACGGTCCAAGTCACGCCAGGTACGATCTGCATCTTTCACCTAGTCAGCAGAGTGGTGATCATCTCCACAGATGTTCCCTAGGCAATGAGGTATGTGCTTCTCACGCTCAGAGTGGTGAGGAGCAGGGGGAACAGCTAGGAGTATAGGCAGGGAGCGGCACTCAGGGGCTACCTTCTTGGGTCATCGAGGTGGCGAAGGTGGTGGTGCCACAGGCGATGGTGTACGCGGTGGAGGCGCATTGAATGGTTCAGGAGAATCTGGACAAGGTAGGAAGTCATCAGAGTCACTTGGCAAATCAGGGAGTGGAACCTCAACCTGTTGCTCTGAAGTGGCTTTCGTCCATGTACGTGTAGGTTTCCCACACATAGGAAAAAGCTGCTCATTGAAGAGCACTTGTGCAGAAGTAAAAAGAGAATTATGGGGACAACGCATTAGTAGAAAATTCCATTCATTTCCAGGTGCGACACCTAGGTATACCATTGGCTCTGATTTAGGGGCTAATTTGTTGGTGCGAATGTCTGAAGGAACATGTGCATATGCTTTGCAACCAAAGATGCGGAGATGGCCAATATCAGGAGTCTTTCCATGAAGTATTTGAATGGAGTGCACCAGTTATGCCTGCACAATGGTATCCTATTGTAAACGTGGACAGCATGACTCCAACTCAATTCCCACCAAGAGTCAGGTGTGCAACTATCGAGGCGCATGGATTCTGACTTGTCCATAATGGTTCGCATATTGGAGGGACGAGCCGGTTCATCCAGATCTTCGAGTGTGAAGGCACAGTTGTATTGCACCAGGCTGAGGGGAGGAGAGGAAGGTGGAGGCATTGCTGATGCTGATGCTGGTAACGACACAATGGATGTCAATATGGAGGAAGAGGAGGGAGACAAGGGTGAGTCGAAATCAAGCCGTTGAAGGAGAAGCAAGGCCGCGTCGATGGACCTGATGGTCTCGCAGGAGGGGTGAATGTTCAGCTGATGTGCAAACAAGAATGCATCCTTTGTTTGGGTAAATGCAGGAGCTCCACCCTTCCCTTGATATAGTTGAGCGCTTTTGTGAGTGCTAGTCTGTTGGTCGATGGTGGCCGGAGTGAAGGCAACCATGGCAGTGGAAGCGAAGTAATCACCACTCTCTTGTTTGGAGCTATGCTCAATGAACTGCAGGGCATTGCGTTTCTGCTGGTTCTAACCGCCGCACTTGGTCTTCTTCTTTTCAGAGTCAGCACTATCCCCCTGCAGCTGCTTCTGAGGCGCTGCAGGGGGTTGCTGCTGTTGACCCTGGAAGGAAGGGTTGCCACTTTTCCTCTTGATGACTGGAATCTTCTGAGCTTGCTCAGCAGATTTACCTTTTCCAATGTTCTTCATCTCCCAAGCGAGAGTGGCAGACAAAATGATTTCCTCATAGGAGGGACAAATGCCTCCTCAGAGTTTCTTTTCTGCACAAGCATCTGCGCAATGACATCGATGGAGGGGGGGAGTTTGGAGAGCAGGATCATTGCCTGGATGTTGGCAGGAATGGGATACAAGTTGGGCTGGAGATGCGTAAAGAGCATCTCAAACTTGGTGAAAGCCAAAGCTGGGTTCCCATTGGTAGGGATCATACCATCCATGACTGCCTTGAAGTCAGCGTAGATTTGAGGAAGTCCCTGCTTTCCGTAGTCAGTCTTGATAGTGTCGAGGAGGGAAAAAGTGTCTGTCTCTGCAAGGTACTTGTGGAGAAGAGTGGGGGAAAGAGAAAGGCATATCATCCCAAGTATTTTGTTATTTGTTTTGGTCCACTTAATAAAGTGGCCGATGCCGTCTCTATCGCTGTGCTCCGTAATGACGGGGCAGGTGATGGTCTTAATCCAAGAACCTCCAGTCACCAAGATGGCACTCTCCATCCTGGGCCACCAGGTGTTGAAGTTTGCACCAGTGAAGACCGGGATCGTGAAGTTGGCTGCTAAAGATGATGTAAACATCTGGAACGAAGTGATTAGAAAAATAAACTGTCAAGGTTTCACAGGAAACGATGACAAGAGTTTGCCATGAAGGCGCTCTCTGGATGCAGCGTTAAACGCGCTTCCACCATCATTATGTCACATCGTTTAACAATGCTGGCATGTTGCCTTTTCGCTAAGCTCTTTGTGCTAGTATTGCCACAGCTTCAAGCTGGCATTTTATATCTCATCATCTACTTGTTTAATATACATGTTCTCAGTGTAATAATGTGATTTTTAGGTGTTGTTATCAGGGAAACATTTTTTGACTATCATTGATCTGACTGTTTTTGAGATATTTCATTTAAGCTATTTTGACAAAAGCTGAGCTAAAAGTGAAGCTAGGGCAATATCTTAAAAATGGACAGATTACTATATTAGAGTGTATTAAGCAAACCTATAGACACCATTCCAAACTATATTTCATACACTGATGATATTTGTCAAAAATGCAAAATGAGTGCACTAGATGGAATAAGCTGAAAAATACAAAAGCTGAGCTAAGCCAACACTACTTTGCGCTATTGTCTGGAACGATGCAGCAAGGCTAGGCTTTTTCCACATAGCAGCTCTGGGTGCAGTAGTAAACACGCTCCCTTCGCACTTAGCAGGGCTTATAACCTGTTTGACAACACACAACACAGAGACTATTTAGTGATTACTCACATTTGGTGTGGTTGGGCTGAATGCAGTTGAGGCAGACGATGATGGTTGTGGTTTAAGAGTTAATTGGAACTCAGACATTGAGTCTGAATCTTATATACATGAGTAATTATATAAGCTAAGCTAAATAAGTACACTAGTATGAAAGAATAGAATAGGAGCTAGAAGCAGGTATAAGATAGCACGTTCAACATCATCCCTATCTGCCGTTCAATTCTATGGTTTCTTTGATATTCATTTTTCACCTGACTTCCGTTTCAGACACCGTCCCACTCTGCACTTATGTATAAAAAGATGTCAGTAGTCGCTAGAGTACCTCAGTTTGAATATTGACTTAAGTTTGACTCTCCTATGTCTGAGCACTTTGCTCGCATCTGACCTCTGAGCTCTTTGTTCACATCTGACCATCAGCAAATTACTGGATTCTGGACAGCTCTGGACAGCTTTGGACAGAGCCACAGAACTCCCAGTCTGGATAGAACTGTATAGAAAGCTATGTTTCTGTACAGCTTTGTACAGCTCTGTCCAGTTGCATATTTTCTGTGGAGTTCTGTGGTGCTGTGGGAGTCTGTGAGGCTGTGGGGTTCTGTGGGATTACACACTTCACACATATTCCATAAATGATAATATATCATTTGTAGTCATACATAACATAAATGAAAAGTTCATATATTTCAATACTTGATTATATAAGCATAAGCATTTAACATT
>JBBPJJ010000707.1:2821-15360 GCA_038088635.1 Veloboletus limbatus
CGATGCGCCTCGGCGAGTTTGTTTGACACCATACTTCAGTCTGCAAGGATACTTCAGCGACCCGAATTATTTATGATACCGCGACGCACGAATTGTAGACAAACGTAGGTTTCGTTTTGTGTTCAAGACAGCCCGGGCGTGGTTTTCCAAGTGCAAAATGAAGTTGGGTCACCTGCCGGATTACAATGCGTAAGATCCCAGTCTACATAGCCGTTCCACGTATGTGCTCCCGGATGAGCGGGATGGGATGTCATCGTCTCTCTGATCGTCTTTCTTGCGGGTATCGGCTAGATAGTACGCGATTCGAGTAATGGGATGTGAAACGAGACCGAGACGGAGGGGACTTCGTGTCTCAAGTTCACCCTTTCTTCTATCTGACCAGATGGAAAAACTCGCAATGGTAGACATGCATCCTCTTTAAGCTGGACGAAGAAGTCTCGTGGCTTCCCGTTGACTACACCGTCAAGAGAATCGTCGGACTTCCCTACATCGTCCGCTGGCCAGTGCTCCATGTGCCATGTGTTCCACCAAACTCGTCCTCCGTCCTTGTCGCGCTCGTTTCGGATGCCTTTCATGGATGCATGAGGGACTGAAAGCCCTTCATACGAGTAACCCGGAGCATTTGGGTTCTCGCAGATTGATGGCGTGGAGAGGAGGGCTTTGCAATGGTTTGCATAGGATAGGTTATACCCTATTGCTGTTGACATATCTCCATCACATATCGTTGACACTAGGAGATGCGCCGACCGAAGCTACAACTACTCTCTGGTCTATACGATTCGGCGTCAGAACAACAGTGTCAGACTGCTAGTGCCAGTACTGAAAAAGAATTGGCAATGTGCCACACGTGGTGCGATACGCTACTCACGATACCCCGTGGACTTCACCGGCATGTGGCAATAAAAGTCTACACGCTTGTCATCCGAAGTGCAAACAGCTCCATCGCGATAAGACCTACCGTGGCCATCACCGCCACGCATATGTATTCTTGGCCAGCACGAATAACGTCCGGTGGAACGATACGACTCACGAAATGGAGTGCCGCTGGTTGGCATACACTCACTGCGAGTAATCCTCGTGGCCGAGTCCACCTTGCGGTGTCGATCCGTTGCAGGATATAGGGTGGCCGCGCGGTGTTGTATTCCATACCCATACCTCCTGGGAAGGGTTGCTGCTATGTGGCTTTGAAGGTTGGGTGAAACCACGACACATACCATTAATCAATCATCAATACCAAAGTGCCATGAGTGGCTGTATGTAATAGGCCCGACGGCGTCCAGAGGCGCTCAGAACAGTGACTTAATTGAAAATGAATATCGCATCGGCACCTGTGTATGTTTGCCTCGAAAAGAAACCTCGAACAACGACCTGTTATCGTATCAAAGTGTTTGAAACGGCACCCCCCTCGGAGGCCAGTTTTATTCCTGGCGATAGGGTGATCATCTGCGAATTTTAGAGATATCAGTTTTCAGTTGATAAAGTTAGAGTAGATTCTGACATATCCCTGACCTACGGATATGATTATTGGGGGCTTCACGTAAAATATAACTTTATTGTAAGAGGCCCATAAAAATCAGCCCTACAGGACGACTGGCCAAAGCATTGAATGGTTCACTTTGCCGTTGGCTCATGATGAGTAGCCTGTCGTCGACAGAGTCGGGGGTCAAAGGATCGTGGGAATCGGTAACGCCTCGGGTTGCGAGACTTAAAGCCTACCGCCTTCCCTTTGAAACGTTTTTCGACGGTTCCACTTGATGGAGATGTCTGACCAGCAAGACATACAAAACGACAACGGGACCCCTACAGAGATCGCCTCCCAAGATGTCTACAACTCCAATTCCAACGGTGACAAGACCCAGCCGGCCGAGGAAATTTTGAATACCCTCAACGCGCTCAACCCGAAGACCGTCTCCAACACCACGCAAAACGGTCATGGGCATGACCTTGTCCAGCAAGAGGCGTCTCAGGATTCTCAGCAAGACCCACCTTCTGAGTGGCATGCGTTGCGCGAGAAGCTGCGTGAACATCCGCAAGACCCAGAAGCCTGGAACAAGCTTGTCGACATCGCCGAAAATGCGGGTGATCTTGAACAGATTAAGCAGACCTACGAAGCTTTGCTTGAAATGTATCCGAACACGGTATGATGTCTTTCCACCATCTTCAAGCAGTGTGGTTTGACCAAAAGTCCGACTCAAGTCCTCGGCGCAAATCGCTTATCTCAATCACTTTTTGAGCCCTGGTCTATTCCAGTACGCTGAAGAATTGTTCAAGAGATTCTTGAGAACTTCTCCACTAGTTGATCTCTGGAAATTTTATCTCACTTATGTCAGGTCAGTCGCGAGTGCGATTGGAGTCCGACGTGAATGGTACATTGAAAAGTTCTCTTCAGACGAGTGAACACATCTTCAGCCAGCCGAGAAGCAGTCAGTAGGGCATACGAATTTGCCCTCAATCGTATCGGACAAGACAAGGATAGCGGTGAAATATGGAGCGACTATATCCAGTTTCTCCGAGTGGGAGAGGTATGTCTATCACTGCTCTTGCTGAGCCAAACTCAACGGGATGCCAGACAACCACCACATGGGAGGAACAACAAAAGATGGATGCACTTCGTAAGGTCTATCATCGAGCTGTGCAGATTCCGCTTGAAAATGTTGAAAAACTCTGGTCTGAGCTTGAGACGTTCGAAAACTCGTTGAATAAGATCACGGTATGATCGTTTTTCGGACGTATGCTCTGCATTCACGACTTAGCAGGCGAAAAAATTCATGACTGATCTGTCTCCGTCATACATGCAAGCTCGGACCGTGCTTCGTCAATTGCAGAGGCACCTTGGCCCTTTATTTCCGCCGCCTCCGGCATCATCGACCTCACGACCACCCATATACTTGCCTCCGGCGCCGACATTCAATGCAGCCGAAAGAGCTCTTGTAGGTTCTTGGAAGACGTATCTGAAATGGGAAGAGAGCAATCCGCTTGAATTCGAGGAAAAAGACAAAGCAACGCTGACATCCCGCATCCAAGGAGTCTATCGTAAAGCAATCATCCGCATGCGATACTATAGCGAAATTTGGTAATGTTTTTTTTGTACGTCATTTTCGTGTTGCTCATACGAGGAACCCAGGTATATGGCATTTGTGTGGACCACCAGTATCGGTAAGCAGGAGGAAGCGCTGAACATTCTCAAAGCTGGTATGGAAGCCAATCCAACGAGTTTTCTACTCCATTTTGCATATGCCGAAACGCAAGAAAGCCGCAAGGAGTATGGCGAGGTTACTACGACGTTCGACAAGCTTCTCGACACCCTACGTGCCGAACTCGAAGAGCTTGAGAGTCGAGTGAATTCAGCCAATTCATCGTTCTCGTCTGATGCGTCCGGTCGTACTGCGCCTGTGGGAACTTCGAATGTGTCTGGAACTTCAATGACGGGCCTCGCAGAGGCGGGAACAGTGTCGACCAATTCGTCATTCGTCACGCAGATTTCCGATGAGAAACTGCCTAAATCAAAAGATTTACAAGAACGTCGGACAGAGTATGGACTTGTTTGGATCATGTATATTCGATATGCTCGTCGTGCGCATGACCTCAAGACATTCCGAGCCATATTTGCCAAAGCCCGAAAGGATCGCTGGACCCCTTGGGAGGTTTATGAGGCCGCAGGTATGTGCGAATGAGGGGGTAATGAGCCACAGTGTTGATAAGCACCGACAGCGCTGATGGAGTACCATTGCAACAAAGATGGTGGCATGGGCGTTGCGTCTCGTATCTTCGAGAAAGGTCTGGAAAGTTTTGGTGACGAGATTGAGTTCGTGTTGAGATATCTTGGCTTCTTGATATCCGTGAATGACGATAACAGTATGTGGTTCTCCATTCCTCGCCCATCATCGCCTAAATGGGTCATGGTTACATCCCAGATGCACGAGCATTGTTTGAACGAGTTATCCCGACATTCACCGCTGAGCGTGCTCGGCCGCTTTGGGAAAGGTGGGCACGTTATGAATATCAATTTGGCGATCTCGAGGCTGCGCAGAAGCTTGAGAAGCGGATCGCTGAAGTTTATCCAACGGGTATGTTCCACTCCGCAACCTTGGGTAATATAAGCGGACTTGATGGATTCACAGATCCCCCGATCAAGCGCTTTGCGCAGCGACATACATATCTAGGGACAGATGCTATTGCGGCGAGGGACCTCGGATTTGCCATGGCGGGTCGTCAGCCAGTCGGAGCCTCACCCTCTACTTCGTCGCTTGAGAAGCGGACAGATTCCTTGCTATCGATCATGTCCGCTGCACACATGCCGCCGATCCAGCTCCCTGCGAAGAGACAATCTTCGCCTGAGCTGAAGCGTCGGGAAGATTCTGCCAAGCCGGAATTTGCTCCGCCCGCAAAGCGGGCAAGACCAATGTCCCCCCCTCGCGACAGAGACCGTGACAGGTTCTCTGACGGACCAAGGAGACGTTTTGGCAGCCCTGCAGTGTGGGAGAAAGATCGAGATCGAGAGCCTCATCCGATGAAGAGAGACAGAGAACCCGATGACAAATCGACTACGTTACCTGCTGTGCTCTCGTGGTTTGTTGGACAATTGCCCAATCCAGTATCCTTTGATGGTCAGTTCCATTCCCTCGCCGATCGAATTCGGCTATTTCAAGAGGAAATTTGACTCATTAGGGCGGTTTTTTTTTTGTCGCTTTGTGGTCGCAGGACCCATATTCAGGACGGACGATCTTATGATGTTGTTCCGAAATGCTGTCATCCCGAGCGCTACACGGCGACCAAGCCCGCCGCCTCCACCGGCACCGCCACGTATGCAGATGTCCTTTTTGTTTGACAATTTGTGACCTGACTCGGTTTCGTAGGCGGGCGTCCACCCCCAGATTACGGACCATACCAAGGACCCGGAGGAGCCCGTGGCCGTCGGTACTAGCTCGCTTCATGTTTGTTTCCTTCGTACTTCTTGTCCTTGACTTATTCTTTGCTACTTTTCCGTGTGCACATCGGGTCTGGCCATGTGTTTCGATCCGCTCGGTTAATGTCATTTGAGTCCCGGAGATTAGCAGTTATCTGTCTCCGTCTTCAAGCGACAACGGTACATATACCGGATAGAGTACGTGCGCGAGTTCTGTGGGTGTACGGCCATTGCGACACGTTTGGGAACCAACATTGCGGGTAGAGGTATCTGGCTTAGTCATCAGTGGCGTGCAGCCACACGGCCCCAACTCGAGTCAGAACATGCCTGTTCATGTCTCATTCATCAACAGAAACAATCGACAGATCGAGTCGGGCTTGCTGAGACAAAAAACGATTTAGATTTATGGCGCGATGGAGTGGTAGCTGCCCAGCTACCGGTAGTTTGAAAACAGACCTGTACAAAAGTCTCAAGTATCAGCACCTAAGTAAATTGAACACCGTCGTTAGAATAACAAGCGGAGAATTATATTATACAGGAAGTGGAAACAAGGTGCACGTAGTCATGGAAATGCAAAATTTAGAAAGTTCGGAACGGGATGATGCTTCCTGTGACATCGCAGTCACATTGACATCAGAGTTAGACACATTCCAAGCAAGCAGCTGGAACAAAAAAAAAAGGGACTGGATAGGTATCAGCGGATATCTTTGATTCTATGGCTACAGGCTCTTACCTCTCCACGTTCAAAGTAGATGGGATTGACTTCCAATCAAATCAGGAATATTGTTGTTGTTTTGTGGCGGGTTTGGTAGAACCTCCTGTATCATGGGGAGTGCGAGAGAGCCATTGGAATTGCTGGTACTGTTCGTTCTGCTGTGCAGAATATGGTGTGAACATCTCCGTCAGTAGTGACGCGGCCCCGCAAACAAGAGAGTGGTGATCTAGCATTGCTTGGGAGATGAAGGGATGTCCACAGCGAAGGCAACACAAGCTTGGCATGTCGTAGGTGTGCCCGGGTAGGGGGATAGAGCCGCTGATGGAGGCATGCCTGTGCTCGGTGAGCCCTTGGCGGACAACTGATGATTGATAAGACTGGGCCTTGCCTCGTTTCAGAGAGGCGTCGACTGGCGGGGTGAATTGCACAGGAACGCCGACACTGTGGTATCCCGGGGATACACGATGACGGGGCAAATCAGAACCCCCAACTGCCCGTCCGTTGAAGTAAGATGGCATTTCTGTTGTGGGAGGAATTAGAAAGTAATCGGTGCTGTATCACAGACAATAATGAGTAGTATTTTATATGCTCTGGGAAGGAAGGCACACTGTAATATGATGCCATCTGTGGGTACGACGTCAGCATATCGATGTCTGCTGTGGGTACGACAAAATGTCACCGGCGGTGCGAAGGCAGTTCCTCTGCTGTATTTGATGGGGGAAAAAATGGTGCCAATCCCGAAAAAAAAAAGGCATTCTTGTGGTGAGACAGGCCGTCTGTGAGCATTGCGGAACCGCTCGAGACCCGAAGACGTAGGTGCTGATATATTAATTGGGTCCCGATCGGCCACTAGATCGCTTTGTGGATACGCTTTCCAAAAGTATCATATCATAATCTGTAGCCCTTGTCTTAATACGGTGAAGTTAGTAAAAGACCGAACGATCGGATTGCACAAGTCTCTTGTTTACTCACCAACTGAAATTGAAGATGGACCTCATTTGCCGACGTAACCATGAACTGAGCGGTTTTGCGGTGAAAGATTTCAAAACAACCAATTTGTGTAATAGTAAACATAGTGATTTAGGGTGGTGATGATATCGAATTCATTGGCGCATTGGAAGGCCGCTAGAGATGAAAGACAGTGTCAGCTTCGCTGTGGCACGTTACGCGAAGTACTTCTCGTTGAGCGCTGAGCGTTCTTGGACGGGATGACGTAATAGTAGCCCGACCGTCTCGCGCTACATCGCAGACTCTCGAGACTCCCTGCTCGAATGGGCTTTTTCTTACAGATTTTTCGTTCCTGTTACCATATGTGAGTGTGCTGGCAATGCGCTCTTGAAGCTGCATTCTACTACTACCTAGTACTATTACGATGTTTTCTTGTCGCACAGTTAGTGTTGTTGGCAGAACGGCAGACTTCTGCCAACCGGCACGGCAGAACCGGTTATGCCAGGTAGATGGCAGAAGTTTTGCGGTCGGACACGGCAGAACCTGGCAGAACCTGGGGCCTATTTAGGGTTTGTGAGGGTCCAGATGTCATGAACTACACTAGTACAGATTGGATTTAGTGCAGAAAAATGATACTGGTTGAAACTTGAACACGAGACGATACCACTGCGCACCAGCATGGCATCAACTGGAGGGCGCCCAATTCCCGCCTTCATTGATTCTAACTTCACTCGGAATGACAAGGTGCAAAACAAGTCAGGACGGTATTTTTGGAAATGCAACCACTGTGGCGATATCGATGGTTCTGTGGGGCAAAGTATTCAAGGCCGAGACAATAATCTCCCAAATCACATCATTAATTGCACATCTGCACCAGCTGATGTTCGAAGAGAGGCACGGACGTTCATTATGAGCAAAACTCAGCCAGCACTCACACCGCATCAAGAAACATCTGAGTCATCCTCTACCGTGGTCTCGGGTACCATTGTCCCTATCAGGAATGCGAAGCGCAAGAAAGAATCCCTTCTTGGTTACGTTGATTACCCACTGTCAGACGAACAAACCAGTCAAGCAAATTCCCGACTTTTGCAGTGGGTTTGATAGACACTTGGGAAAATTCGTGCAAACCTTCGTTACCACTTGGACATAAAGAATGCGGCTTCAGGAAAACGGACACAGCGGAGACATGCTCACATGCACACCAGAGACGAGCCGGGCATTAACATGGATGTAGCAAATGATCTCGAGGAAAACTTTACCTGGGTGCCACCACTTTCAGCACATTCTGATGATGAACTTGCAGGGCCAGAGACCATCTCGCTCGACGAGATTGATGCTGAATTTGCAGCGCTCGAAGCACTAAAAGAGGTAGAGCAAAGCGAGAGCATTGATGGCCGGGAGATCTTGGAAGGGAATGTCTACGATTTTGAGGAATTGAGACGAGTTGATGAAGGAATCGCACCCAAGGTCACTGAGGACGAGGTTTCTGCGGTCAATCATAATGCGGGGGAGAGTAGTGGCTGGGATATGAGCGCGTTAATGTCGTCTAGCGGTCTGGCGTGTCCATAGCCCGCTGCTTACCTAACAATATTCTGCCAACTGGCAGAACTGGCGGTTGTGCCGGTTGTGCCGGTTGTGCCGGCAAATCTGCCTGAAAACAGTTCTGCCCCCAGCACTACGCACAGTGCACATGTTTGCAGCTGGAAGTTTCAGGGTTGCCAATATATGGGAAAACTTACACGTGATTATGAATTGGGATCGAGTCCCCGGGCCGTTAGTACGCCGAGGCAACAGTTGGGGCTATTACATAAATTGGGATCACCCATCGATGGAGAGAGCACAATATTCTATTGGGTTTCCTGGTCCCTCTGGATGAATAGCTCTGAAATAATCTGTATTGAATGGCGTTTCACGCTCTGACGCACCCATTCCTACCCTTGAACTTTTTCGCATCTCTAATCCCAGCCCACCAGCTCAACCCGAGGGACACGATACATGCAATCAGTGTCACCTGCAAACTTCCCACGTAACAGGCCTTCCCATCGAAACATTGATGTTCCGAAGGTAGCTCGCGTGGCACCAAAGTGATCGAAGACCAGGAGCGCGTCATCAACGATGGATGGATGTCCCGTGCTGGTATATGGGCATCCAGGTTGTGCCCAAACATAAGGGAAAATATGTTGCCGCCGAAGACGGGTGCGAATGAGACGTAACCCCAGTTCTCAGAGAAGTGAACTGGTGTAGGAAATGAGCTGACACATAACTAGTTCTCATGGGTAGGAAAGTGAACCCACCCAGCCCAAACCATTCGATCATAGTAGTTGGGTAGCTCCCAAACAAGGAGCCATACGCAAGCCCCAATAAAAGGGTAGCTATCCATAATGTCTCTACGGAGGAAACACCGATTGCGGTTGCCTGGGAGATGATGAAAAGGAATGAGACGATGCAGAGACAATAGGCACGGGGGAGGCGAAGACGAGTGTGCGTGAAGTCAGAGATTAAACCTAAGATACAATCAGCCAGGGTTCAGGGGAAAAACGCCAAGACTTGACCAATTAGAATACGACCCGCGAAGTTTCCTAAACTCAGGATAGATACCTGAGCGGCTTGCCACTTGGAGGCTTCAATCTCATCATAAACTGTATGCGTTTTGGCGTAAAGCGCTTGTGAAATCGATCCGACATTGTTTATGTCTATCGAGGAGAATGTGACGGGATGACTTCGACATATTCAAATGGACTGACACATGATACCAGTTCCACTACCTATTGCAGGAAAGTAAGACTTAATCTCAAATTTCTGCGGTGGCCACCCACATATTCCGAAGATCAAGAACACAAGGTAAAAGTCTGGAGTGAGCCAAAGTCGCTTTCCATGGATATCTGGTAACACGTCTTTTTCCCCGACACTTCTCTCGTGGTGCAAACCCACTGGAAGGTTTAACTCTACAGCGGATGGCGGAACGGGAACCTGAAATGAGTGAGGCTCATGCTCGTGTGATAGGAGTGGTGCAGAATCTGCGCCCGCCTCACTATCCACCTGAGAACCAAATGTGGCCTGTGCCTCCCCGATAGCGTCCTCGCTCGGGATGGGATCGTAGCCCTCGATCGTGCCTGTGTCCCGCGCATTCGGGAACGTCAGAGGTAGAGGAATTGGCTTGACGATCAGTAGACCTATTAGCATGGGGGTTGCTGTTCCGATGGCGAGTACAAGCAGAAAGGCAGATGTATCTCCAGGGAACACTGTTTGCGCAAACAGAGAAAACAAGAATGCCGAGAGCCCGAGACCCGACATAACCAGACCAGTGGCAGTAGCACGCTGATGAACACCAGTTACATCTACTCAGCACGAACGCAGAAGGTGGAAGGGAACGAGCACGCACAGAACTGGACGGGAAACTCTTTGCGGTCGTGTTGATAGCGGTACCGATTCCTGCATTGCCGCCCGAGCCTGTCATGAAACTGCACGCAACGAGTAACGCAAGATGTACTGCAGAAATGGTCGAGCCACCACTGATTCCATCATCATATATTTGTTTGATGCCCAAGTAGCCGAAGAGAAGACATATCGAAGCACCGATAAGCGGGATTCGTGGACCCTTGCAGTCGATGATACGACCCCAGAGTGGGCCGGAGATGTATACACCCGCTGTGGAGAGATGAATCAAGGAATAGGGAGGGTATATGAGCTCATACTATTTCCTGCGAGACCGATGATATTAAGTTGCGTCTGGGATACTCGAAGGCGAGCACCAAGCTGGGGTGCGTATGCTGGATATGTTCAGGTAAGAATGAGGCCTGGGGACGAACGACGTACCAGAGTATATCTGTTCGACCGCAATCACCCCCGATCAGTACTTATTCTATCATGTAGTGTCAAACCCACCCACATAATTAGTTCCAGAACTCAACGCGACGAGGATGGATCCGAGGAGCATGACCACGCGCGATATGCTGAGCATTTTGTCTGGTGGTATAGACAGCGACTTGGCGTTTACCGACATTGTGCGGGTTGAAATGGTATATACTGCGGCTAAGAGGATGCGTGGGGGAAGCGAAGTGGAGAGTCTTGTCACTGCCGAGCTTGATGAGATGGCCGGATTTCGACGACTGCTTACTAAGCTCCTAAATTTGATCATTTGTCACACCGGAGCCTTTCGCCTGACCAGAACTACATCGATAGATTATCATGGTACATAGGGCTCTGGTTCTCGGGTCCGTGATGCATATCAAGTTTCTCAGGCTAAATGAAACATGGTGAGCCGGCATATGCTTGAGCCTGCTGCGACACCGTGACTGTGTCTATTGCAGCCTTGAAACTTTATCTCTGTTGCCTGACCAACAGCCACTGTGTTGGCGACTCAACATCTCCTTTGAGGATCATGCTCGTACTCACTACAGTACTTGTAGCGTCCCTCGTGGTCGCTAGCACTACTGGAGCGCGGATGATGCGCAAAGATGAGATGAGGATGCGTCAAGCAGAAGCCGCAAAGCTATGGCATCGTCGTCCTGGTCCTACCGTCTCTCGCTCAACCAACGTCAAACAAACCAACGTTCAAAACATCACATTCACGAATCCCAAGGCATCCGGTAAGTTTTTCACTCTAGGTGGCGGTTATCTGTCGCAGTTCATGCCGTTTGTGATCCTATTAGAGTTTTGGGTCAATGGAAGCGCCCTTCCACTCGTCGATTTCAATGTTGGACCCAGTTGGGCCGGTCTGCTGCCTATCAGTAATAATTCACACGAGACTCGCCAGGTATGATGATGACTATGTGGTCTGATCAGAATAGTGGATCGTGATCTTCGTTCAATAGCTCTTCTTCTGGTTCTTCCCTCCAGGTCCCGAAGGGAGTGTCGATGACATCATATTTTGGTACGGGATTGGTACCCCAATCAGTAGGTATGAATTCCATCTTAGCTTAGGACGAACGGCGGTCCCGGATGCTCTTCACTCGAAGCACTTCTCCAAGAAAACGGGGTTGGTACCTTTTATTCACATTACCAGTGGCATTCTAGACGCTCAATATCTTCACTTAGCCGCTTTCATGGTCATGGGGCCAAGCAAAGCCCATTGTCAACGAATATAGCTGGACTAATCTCTCCTCTGTTCTTTGGGTTGAGCAACCAGTCGGCACCGGTTTCTCACAAGGGACTCCAAACATCCATAATGAGGACCAGCTCGCTGAGCAGCTTGTCGGATTTATGAAAGAGTTCCTCGAAGTATTCTCAGAACTGAAGGGAAAGAAACTCTGGCTTTCGGGAGAAAGTGTGAGCCTATCGTCTTTCTTTCGGTGGGATGAGCAGCTCATGGATTATGGTTCGGCTAGTACGCTGGCACTTATATCCCTCGTAAGTCGCAGATTGCGACTGGTTTGGAACAAGACTCACCTTTTATTAGACATCGCAAACTTTATTTTCGAGAATCCGACTCTCTTGCCTCTTTCTCTCCAGGGAATGTGGATTTGCGATCGTACGTGCCCGTCGGTTGTCAGCATATATATGTTTGAATGTGTTGAACGCCATCTGTCCAGCATTACTTTCATGGGATGTTGTACAACAAGAGATCCCTGCAGTGGACTTTGTACACAAATATGAAGGTCTGTTTTCGTTCAAGTAAGATGATCGTTTCAACTCTCTATCGCTTTCTCGTTTTAACTCACACTAGCGAAACTTTTCTCGATTACCTCGATCAGACGGCCGCTGCATGCAACTACACCAACTATGTCTCCAACCATGTGAAATACCCACCGACAGGACTCCTCCCTCTTCCAGGAGACTCTGTTGAATTTGCGTATGGATGTGACGTCTGGACAGATATCTTCAATGCCGCGTTATTAATCAATCCGGCGTTTGATATCTATCGTATCTGGGATACGGCAAGTATTAACGTGTCACTGCAGCAGAAAACTGACGTTGGAAAGAACAGTATCCGATCTTGTGGGACGTTCTCGGCTTTCCGTACATTTTTCT